>QVOB01027473.1:0-24741 GCA_014839585.1 Pseudomyrmex concolor | reverse complement strand
TTTTTACATGAGCGATATGTGTCTATGTGATTAGAATTTTTCTAATTTTGAAAATTAATTTTAGTAAAGATTTGCACATGTTTTCGTGTGCAAAACACAAATTTAATTAGGTTTACTGAATAACTAAAAATGTAACAAAGATCTAAAGACTTTGTAAACTTGTAAGTGCAATACTTTGAACACCGGCGCACGACGTAGATGCGGCTACAACGGTGTTATTCGCGACAGTCTATTCACTTTTTTAGCTCGAAAAGCTTCTGCACGCAAGAATTCTACTTTCACGCAATTGCTGTTGTTCGGTCAGTAGGTCACAGCAAGAGAGCAAGAGGAACTGAAAGAGAAAAAGGAGAAGGAAGAAGATCGTGTTAGTCACCTGAATGCACGCCTCAAGATAATCCCGCTCGGACATTTCCTGGCCCTTCGCAGGAGGAACTTTTCCCCGTCGGCGCAACTCTTGCTTGGCGTCGTTCAAATCAAATATCGCCACAGGGTCCAACCGGCTCTTGAGCACAAGACCCGCCAAGTACTCAATGTAGTGCTGCCTGCGGGGAAAAGTACCCAAGATTTTAGTTAGGCTTCATGCAGGCTTCACCTGTTTACCTCGATTAAGTCGTGCTTGTAATGCTCCGGCTCGCGACCGTACCAGTTCGCGGGCAGTTTCAGTCCGGCGCGTCGCACGCACGTTTCAAGATCATCCACGTTTAGCAACGGCAACGTTTCCAGCTGTATCAAATGGATCTTTCGCACGAGATACTCGACGTAATGAATCCTAACAGATAGACGGAAGATATATCTCGTTAGCGGTCATCTTTCCGCGAAAGAATTGCTCGAGAATTGCTTCGAAATTACGAACAATCCGCTAATAGTCGCGCGTGGGCAAAAACGATCTTACGTCGATCGAAATGCGTCGCGCGAATGTATTAACTGCTCTGAATTCTTAACGATGCGTTTTGATTTTGAAAAATATTACGGAAATAACAGAGTTGGTTGACTTGAATAGCCGTAACCGTTACCTTAGGCCAATGCCGTAAAAGTTGAAAGACAGGAAGCTGGTGCTCCCGTTCATAATTGAATTATAAACAGTATAATATGTAGTAATTCCTATCTTCCAGGCTATATATTAGGTGAAGTAAAAAGTTCTGAGCGTTTTCATCGTCGAAATAAAGCAAAAAACGCTCAGAACTTTTTACTTCACCTAATATAATAATTTGTAAGAATATTGTGATAAAATGCAATCAGATTTTTTATATTTGTGTCAAAAGAATATTTCTCTTATCTCAGTAATAATAAATCATCAGATAATAGCGGATAATTAGTTGTTCGACAAGTAAACATTTTTATATACTTCGTGAATTTATTCGTAAGTTTTTATAAATGTAAGTGTTTCCTCTTTTTAATACATTATGTTTTAGTAAAACTTTTCCGTTAATGAATTTGTCACTTGAAAAATATTACCTGCACAGACCAGCATGACCCTCGACAACATCGGAATTGCACACGGCGTCGACAACTCCTGTCGGCGTTTCTTTCTGCAGTTGCATCTTGCACTTGCGTTCGCCAACCGGACCTTTGGTGTCATATTCGATGTCATTCTCTCGAAGTAATTGCTGCAGCTGCGCGGGTTCTTTGTCACGAAGATAGAAAAGACAATTGCGCGGATGATGGGCGTGGAGGCCTAGTTTGGCGCAATACGGACTGACCGTGCATTTCGCTCCCATCATGAAGGCTTTGCCGCAACCGCAGCAAAACTCATATTTGCACTGGCTGCATGTGAAATGCATGCAACCTAAAAAAATTCACAAGCTGTTTTTTCTGGTGAACATCCAGGAAAAATGCGAATTGAATAATTAACCTAGATAGACTAAACTCATAGTTTGATCTAATATTCAAAATAAAAATACGATAATTAATTTAATAAAATTTCTCTTGTTCTCACACGCACACATATTATTGTTCAGAGTTTTTATGTTTTGATAATTTTATATGAATCCGCGCAAATAAATTATGTTAACACAAAACAATTAAATTATTATGGAATTACCTCCTCGAGACAATGAATAACGGAACTTGCATTTAGGACAATCAATGCCATTATCAGCTAAATGTTTGGCTAAACCCGCGGCTTGATTGTCCGGGTCGTTTTCATCCTTCCAAGCAGCGAACTTCTCACATGAGATTCCTTCGTGTTGTTTTTCCCACTAAAAAAGAATATTTCTCACGTTAAAAAAAAAATTATTAGTGTGTTATTATTGTGGTATGGAAGTCGCGCGTACCGGTTTTCGACAAAAAGCACAAGTAACAGATCGACAATCGGGGCAAATTAGACGCTTTTGATCAGGATCGGCGTAAAATCCGCTTGAACACTGAAATAAACGATTAGTCGACGAAACGATTAGTCAACATTAGTCTTTCTACAATGACGAGTTAAAAAGTAGCAATTAAATAATTACTTGAATACACCACTTAAAGTTCGGATCTTGCATCAAAGTTCGATCTCTGAGCTTTCTTTGGAAAAGTTCGTGGATCGGTGGATCCAATAGGGTCTTCAGTTGGATGTCTAAGTTGCTGAAATATTCGAGAATTTCGTCCTCATCCGCGTCCTTCAAATTAGGCTCTTTACAATACGGACAAACAGCATCCGTAATGTTTCTATCGCTGATCTGGATAGTGAAATAATTCTTCGCGCATTCGTTGCAGCAGCGATGTACGCACTTCAACATGGACACCATCTAAAATTGAAAAAATACTTATCAGTAAATAAATAACAAAACGTTATTTATAATTTAGTTTTTGATTTGGTTTTGTTTAAAATTAAAAATAAAATGAAAAATAAAATTATAAAAAAGAAAGACGAACATCAACAACTGTCAGATTTTCTTCTCGAAATTAGTTTTTTTTTTTTTTTTTTTCTATAGATTTTTCACGCAGATTTTTCGACATTTCTCGTACCGGCAAGAACTGGAAACTCACTTGACTCATCGCAAAACGACCAGTGCATAGCTCGCACTCTTGTTGCAGAAAAACTAACGCCGATTCCACATTGGAACATTCTTTCGCGGCTTGAAGTGCCTCGGCGTCTCCAAACTTGAGAGCCAGCAAACTAGCGGCTACCTCAGCCTCATCGTAATTCGCTGCTCGACCTTCTGCTAAGAGACGACGTGCGATTCTCTGCACACGTGACAAACATAATGTTGTTCTAAAATCAGCACGTACAATTTTCACACATCGTATATAAAGAGAATCTCGGGATTGCCTACAAATCTCGGCGTAACATAAAAGTTACGTCTTAAGTTGTCTATAAATATGTAAACTTAAACCTATATGAAAATAGAATTGTTAGAATTAAAAAAGAAAACTTTTTTACATGTAGCTATAGAATTAATATGATTAAATCTATGATCAGCGACATAAAAAAGTAAAATATTCTATTTGCTATATTTTAAGTAAAACTGAAAACTTTTGAAAGAAAAAAGTATCATGCAAGCAAATAAAAAGTGAATTGCGCCAACGAGCTAGAAACGAGCTTTTTTTGAAAAAATGTAAAAGAATTTTACATTTATATGATCAATATTTTACTGAAATGTAAAATATTAATCATATATATAAGTATATAGTACATAGGTGTTATAAAGTGGTTATAATTGTTTACATTCAAAAACAAGGAATATACTTATTATGTAATACATATCTCATACTTCTTATAACTACACTATCGTATTTTGCAAGACATATAATATTATGTATGTAACTTTGTCTCTCTTGGCAGACAATAAGTTAGTCTCAATGAAAGTTTAGATCACTTTGAGTACTTACCTTCGCGTTAGCTACACATTTTAACACGTGACAGTTAAATTAACAATTATAACACGCAGTTAAAATATTAAGGAACATTCGTTCATCGTGTTTGATCCCGTTTTCCACTCGGTTTGACGTCGGTCTGGGAGAACTCTATCTAGTCAACTGATGCGCGACTACAAGAAATCATGTCAATTCTCGTCTACTGACCTCCCGTTCCGTTTTGGGAGATGATCGTCTCTTGATGCTTTTCACGTGCGTTCTTTCGGTATTCTCTTCGCCCTCGAACCGACGGATGCAACTGGCTACGAGGGAAAATCGTTTCTTAAGCGGCCGGTCCATTCCCTTTAACATGTCATTCCTCTCGATTTTGATTTCTTTGCTTCCCGTGCTAACTCTTCGATCTATTTTTATGTATTTTGCAGCGGTTGCGACTTTTGGTAACTTTAATTTCTGTATCGATTGATCTTTTTCCCCGAATTTTGTATTTTTTAATTTGAATTCATTCTTATTTAAATCCTTTTCTTTCAACTGAGTGCTTTCTTTAGATTCTGAACTTTTCTCAATCTTTGCTGAAGATACTATCGTTAAATCTGTTACGGCAACTTTAGAATCTGAATTTTTAAGATTCGGAAAAACTTCTAACGTTTCTTCATTGATATCTGCGATCATTTCGAGTTGATTTAATTCTGTGACTGCAGTCTTACTTAATAGTTTCAGATTAGTTCTTTTAGTTTTTTGCATATTTTCGTAATTATTGTTCGTTGTCTTTAAATTATCGACGTTAGTATTATTTATTTCTCTACGTGTCGCTTCATCAATTTCCTCATCTGTCGCTTCGGATTGTTTTTTCATACATTTAGACTGATTATTTTGTTTTTCTTCTTCAAATGGTAGTTCTTCATACATATCCTCTTCCGCTAATTCTTCGTGCTCGCTTGATTTAATCTCCCGTTTATCGATTGAATTTTCGGATAACACGGAATCGCGATCATTACTCTCTGTTTCGTACAAATAAGTGACATCCTCGCTTTCTCCGGAGTCGCTTGTTTGTTCCTCTTCGGATTCCGATATCTCAGAGCGTATCTCATTTAACGTTTTCTCTAACAACAATTCCGCGTCCGTGAACTCCTCTTCGACAGAATTGTATTCCGAGTTATGATCAGAAATGTACTTTGCCGTGTCTTCGTCCTCTTCGAAATATTCGGGATCGAAAGCATCGAAACTCTTCTTCTCGACTGCGTCTTCGATTTTCAATTGTTCGCTAAGATCTGCAGACGAATCGTTACGCGTCGAGTTCGACGCTCGCGAATTCTCGCTTAATGTCGATTCCATTGACTCAACTTCCGGGATCTTCATCCGCTCTGCCATAGTCTCTTTAGCATAACACTCCTCCAAGAGTTGCTTGTCTTCCACATTTTCTGTAATTTCAATCATCCCTGCATTACTAGATTTAATTTCGGTCATTTTCGAATTATTCTTGGATTCAATTTTCCGCACAGTTGGTAAATTCGATATGTCGGCGTTCTTTTGGATTTTTATTAAGGTTGATTTTAAAACTGTCTGCGACGCTACTGGCAATTTGGTCGATGTACCTTTCAACAGTGATGTGATATTTAAAATTCTTTTAGGAAGATTTGATGGAACAGTACTCGATTGCACGAGTTTTCTGTGTATTAAAACGGGTATTTTTGACGGTAAAAGAACTTTAGAGACTTTTAAATTATTTTTTAAGTTTCCAATAAAAAATTCTTTTTTAAGCATTTTATCGTCTTTTGAGCTCCCAGTTTCACAATTGTTAATTCTTTTTATTTCTCGATTTTCAAAATTCTTTATTTCAACGGATTTTGAACAATTTTTATTTTGTACATCTATAAGTTTTATCGTTTTAACTTTTTTGTTTTTACAATCTTCTGATATAATTTGTGCTTTACCAATTACTGTTACTTTTTCTGTATCGGATGTAAACACATTGTTAAAATTATTTTCCTTAATATTTTTTGTAAAGTTTTGCACAGTGATATCCTCGCTTTTATTCAAATGCGATTTAATAATCATTTCTTGTGTTTGCGTAAGTGATTTATTTTTACTTTCTATCTTATCATTTACAACAGATCTTAAGGATTCTCGCGATTCGTTATCCAGCGTTATTACGCAATTCGAGTAGTCGATAATTTCGTAAGTAATTGGTTTTGCTTTTGTGAGAGTCGTACTTTTTGAATTCGCGATTTTATGTGTTACAATTTTCTTTGGTGCGCTAATTGATTTTCTTACTGTCTTAACGGGAGACTTTCTTCGGACGAATTTCTTAACAGGCGATTTGGATCTGTATTGTACAACATGTTTGGCGATTACGCTTTTACGAGGTTGATTCGCTTGTTTTGTGTCGTTTTTCATTGACTCGTTATTCGATAAAACCGACCGCGATTTTACCGATTTGTTACGCGCGACGATTGATACCTCGTTTCTCGATAAGTCAACATCTTGCGCTATTTCCGTATTGATTATATCAATATCTGTGATTTGATCCGTTTCGCTTTCGACGATATTTGCGATTTCCTTTATCGGCGCGCAGTCATTTACCGTTATCACCGGCGATTCCGATATCTTTATTTCGAAAATATCAGCTATTCCGGTAGTCGCGTCGCTCGTTGTAATAGGATCCGAAATGGAGTCTTCGTTGACTTTTAAAGCCATATTCTTCTTCTCGGTATGCGACGTAAAAAATATATTGAGATTTTTAAGCGCTTGTAAAATACTTTTTGCCGCGGAATTGGATGTTTGCGCGTTTTGTTCACTGTCATCGTTCTCACATTCGAATTCTTTGTCGCGATCGGTGACATGCGAAATAACTTCGTTCGAATTTGAGACAGGAATATGGAGACTTTCGACGGAGAATCGAGAGGTTACATTATTCAATGCGTTATTATCCGTATTATCCGGAGATAGTACTTTCTTGTTTAAGTGTGAAAATAGTTCTTTATTATCACTTAAGATGAGTACCTTATTCTTATTCACATTTTTTAGATTCATTAAAAACTGCTCATTTGATGTTTGTTTGTTCATAACCCTGCCAATATTCGCTAAAATAATTTCGTTTTCCTGGTCATATAGATGATCTAAATTTATTGCTGGTAAAACGCGCGAGCCTGTTAATGATGGTGAAACGCTTTCATTGGCTTGTGATATAGTAATGGATAAATCATTGATCGTATTTTGTTCAACGGGCACGTTTTCTTTCAACGTGCTTTCATTTTTATCGTCGCTCATGGGCGTATGATATGCGATCGAAATTGTCTGTTCTACTTTTTCCGAAACGTGCACCGCATTTTTTGGAACAATCGGTTTTGTATTATTTTCATCATGACGCAACGTTGTTTCGGGATTATCGAATACTTCGATAAACAATTTAACATCGGGAAAATCATCGGAAACTTTTGCGAATGATGAAGTGGACGTAACATGCACATGAGATGATTCATTTAATTGTTGTTCATTTTGTGGGTTAATATCTGTGTTTGTAGATTGCATATCGTAGGAATCAGATAAATGATTAATATTTAGAGTTAAATTTGTTTGAGAAATGTTTGCGTCGGTTATCAACAATTGAGAAACAGATTTTTCCGCGTTAGAGTTATTTATTAAAGCGGATAAATTTTTATTTTGCAACAAAACAGTTTTTAAAGATGTATCAATGACTGCGGAAACATTGTCAGCGGAAAGCTTGTCATTAAATGCAATGGAAGAGTTCTTCGCTTCCTTTAAGGATGATGATTCGTCAACCAATGTATTGTTGTGCGCAAGCTCGAGACATTCTTGAGTGACAGTCTGATTGTGCGTTAGAGATGCTAACGATTGCACATAAGAACTTAATGATTCACCTGTAGACTTTTCTTCGTCTGATCTTCTTTTTGATACAATTTCGTCTTCGGTAGATTTTTCTTCATTTTTATTCCCCATAATTATTTCTAGAGAATTCTTACGTGAATATATTTCCTTTTTGAAAGTAGTTTGCGGCAGTTCGATCGTCGATTCCGCAACTTTGATACTTAACACTGCCGCTTTATTTGTAGTTGGTGTTACTTCGAGAATGTCATCATTTGCTATCTTTAAGTCTACCGAATTCGAGAAAGTTTCGGATGTCAGATCATCCGCTGCTATGTTAGTCTGTGAAATGTTAGACTCTCTCGTATCTGTACGTACCGATCTGACATCCTGATGCTGTTGTTTAATATCTGGAACGCTCGACCGGGACTTGGCCATCCGAGAGTCCGGAAGTTTAGTTTTGACAATGTTCTTATCGATTATTTCGCCATCTCTCGTCTTTTCCGGGCTTTTCTCACGTTTCTTATAAATCTCTTGCGGAAATAACTGCGATCCGACTTGTTTATCTTTAGTCACAGATCTTTCTTCAACAACTTCGTTCTTCGATGTAACATCCGTTGCCGCAAATTTCTGAACGTCTGTTCTGTTTGTCTTCTCGATTATTTCAGCCTCAGGGATCCTTTTTAAATCCATAGTCTGTATGCTGTTGAAAGTATTCAACTGATTCATAAGTTGGACGTCGGAAGTCACGTTGGTGTTATCTTCTCCCGGTGTTTTGGGCGACAGCATTTGCATTGCCGTGATGAAAGGCGTCAAAAACTGCTTCGGTAGCGATTTCACGGCTGACAACAGAGCTTGCACCGCTACAGACTCGTCTTTTTGCTTGAGAATTTCTCTAGAAGCATGCTGATGAGATCGATCCTCGACAGAAAGATCGTTTTCAGGTGCTTCTTCGTGAACTGTCATCATGCGCGAGGATTCATTCTGCAATGATGATTGCTGCGCCATATCGGCTTGTTCGGGAGCACTCGAATTCTGAAAAGAGATCCGAAGTGCTTCGCTCAATTCTGTAGACTTTCCAACTTCAACGAACAACTCGTTGCTCCCCGCGCTCTGTCCCGCTATATTAGAGGATTCAGAGATGCTCCAAGTTTCCTGGCGCGGAGGAGAGGACTGACCTGGTTCCTCTTCCGCATGGTTCGTTGTGTCGAACGCAGAAGTTCCTGTGGACGAGAATGCTTCAACTCCGGCATCACTCGACAATAATCTTTTCTGTTCTTCCAATAGTGATAAATTCGCAACTTCTTTTGTCGTCGCTGCAATTTCGTTAATCAATATTGCCGCGACGTCTGTGTGCGTTTCTTTTTTTTCTACTTGTGCAATTTCTTTTATTTCGACTTTATCACTTTCACTTTTCTGTGTATTACATTTCAATAGATCGAATTCGGTGTCTCGTACAATAGCTTTGTCCTTGTCGTCAGTTATGGACGTTTGGTGAACGTTTGCTATCAAATGGTCGTCAGTTTTTGAAAAGTTTTCTAATACGAGCAATTCCGTCGCGTTTTTTTTCACAAGATTATCGGCCGTAGCTGTCGCGAAAATTTTGATAGACAACGCATCTACTCCGTCCGGATGTTCTTCAGACGATTTCACAGTGTTCAATGAGCGCTTCATGTCTTCTTGTGAGTTTACGGTCGCCTGTCTTTGCCGCGTAACAAGATTGCCCGGCTCCGCTACGCCGAGCGCTTGTTGTACGGCCCTTGGGACCAGATTTTCATCGATTAAAACAGTGCTACCATCATCAGAGTGCACAGACAGATTATCAGACTTATTATTACCCAATTTGTTTGAGAGATCTTTCTCGTGTTGCCAGTTACCGGTCAGTTCTCTGAGGGCCGCCAGTTGCTTTTGAAAGTCGGCCTGCAACGCCACAAAATGATCTACAATTGGTGACATTACCTGCTTCCGAGCCTCTGTATTGGACACATTCGTGGCTTGCCCCGCAATAACCCCCGTCCCACCGCCGACCGCACCCGATGTATCTGTAGCAAAAAAAAACCTGATATTTGATCGACGACTTTTATTCTTCTTTTCACAAAGATGGAAATTTCACGTATAAATTACAATTAATTTATGTTATAGAAATAATTAAAATTATAATATAATATTAGACACGTAATTTAGTTTTATCTTTTTAGAATTATATTTTATATCATCTCAAGAAAAGAAATAATTTTTTTAATAAGAAATTGTCACAATTATAGCAAACATTTTCTATTCTAAAAAATCCATAAAAATATAACACAAAATAGACAGAAAAGAAAACATTTATATTTTTTTTCTAAAAGAAAACGATCTATAAAATATTGAAAAAGCTAGAATTATATGTACAACAAAAATATTGATGTAAAATAGCTCAAAATAACTCAAAGCATTTACTGACCATCGTCGTGCGGTGCAGCCTCGTTCTCCACCCCGACCGGAGGACCCCATATTCTCATTAAAAACGGCTTGAGCTGATTTTTCTGCAGCTCGAGAAGAGCGGCGTCCTCGACGCCGGTGTTATTATCGAGAGCTCTGACAACGTCCGCGAGAGTGAAATTCCCCTTTGCTATGATTTGCTCGCACTGTCAATCGAAAAGACAACAAATCAATAATGATTGAAGCGCCATAATTCTCTATCGGGATTATTAAGGTTTTCTCTTCACACGCACTTTCTGCTGTCTGCATCGAATGACCGCTGCAACAGCGTTCCACATGTCACCTTTGACCGATCGTAAAGCCTCTTTTGCCTCAGCCAGCGAGAGGATGCCAATATTGTTCTCTTTCTGTTCCTTGCCCTGCGCCGTCGCCAAAACCTGCACCGTCTCGACTAAATGCGGCCACTGCGTCTGCAGCCACTCGATCGGATTCGACGAGCCTTGTGCCAATGCGACTTGAACGTCGTCCGTCGTGAATCCTTGTTTCTCGGCTTCTCGCAGCAGCTCCACTATTTCCAATCCTTGACGTGTCAACGTAGAAATTCCTTGCTGTTCGGTATTGGGTTCCGGATCTATGTATCTCGATTGGCTGGGCTCCTGAAATACAAAAGTAATACAGTTGACATTTGCCATTGCTATTTTTTTTTTTTTAATCTAAATTAATAATAAAAAAGAACAAAATTAAACAATGAACACTGTTACTCGTGATAATTTATAACTAGTCACAATCGCAGGGAGTTCCGACGTAGATTATCTTTATTCATATGCTGTTAAAAGCGTGTCAAGATTAATATTAGAGCTGGTTGTAGCTGTAAACGCATCATGTAAATAAGCATGACAAATATAAAAATACAAATAAATAATAATCTATCAAAGCAATGATAAAAAATGCTACAAAAATGTGACAAAATCCTGCCTATGTTCACACCGAGGCTAATCATCAACTATATTAAGAATAATGAGATACAACATAAAACCCGTGAGACAGTTCGTAAATAAGTTTACCCTGGAACGACAATAGAGATGTGATGAATCGAGGGAATTTCTTCTTATTCGCTCTCTGCTTCGCTGTTCGGTTATCAATTGCTGAAGATACTGCTCTTGGAGCGTCCGCAGATATAAATCTGGACTATTCGCGAATCTGGTTGTCTCCTGCAACATATACTCCGCCTCATCTTTTTACTAGAATGGATGAAAACCGCGTATAGATTGTGACAACGCGTAAATAAAACACAGTTCTCATAGAATAACTTTTTAAATTATATACTTTCTTTTTATCTCTTTTAAAATTACATTACGAGAACGCGCGTATTAATATAATCATGACCTTTTGCTTACCTCTTCGTCGCTATCGTCATAATACAAGTAACTCTTTGACGTTGACAGCGGTGTGGATCTTCCGAGAGTTCTTTTTGCAGGAAGATAATCGTAGGTCTAAAATATTTAAAATTTATACAACATCATCTACACCACAGAATATTCAATTGTTTCTTATTTTAACAAGAAAACTCTCACTTGAGTTGAAATACTCTGTGGTGGCGGAGACGTTCCCGTAGAAATTGAATGACTTTTTGAAAGTTTTCCACGCGTCTTTGATGTGGCGTTTGTGACTGTAATAGTATTTGTTGGAGAAGACGTTGACATTGAAGATGATGCTTTTGCCAAGGTCTTATTAACCGGTGGCGACATATTCATCGATTCTGATAAGGCTTCTTGTGTTTGTGATACTACAGCCATAATTATATTTTTAGAAGAAATATCATCGTCTGCAGCAATCGCATCTGGAAATCAGAAAGTTTTCTATGATTAAATAAAATTAAAAATTATCATTTATTATTCTAATTTTGAATGCAAAATAGTTTTATATAGTACAATTTCTAAAGTCATTAAAAAAATTATGCATACTTCTAACATTTGTAGAAAAAAACATCAAAATTAACATAGTAGTGCATAGTGTAAAACAATGCTTACTATAAATTAAAATCTGATAATTTGATTTGTTTTTTATAATATGATTTGATGTATATTAATTTATTAATATGTAAATAGTAATACATAATTAATGTATCAAAAACTTTTTGAATAATGTGAGAAGTTAAAAATAATATCACGTAACTTTTATTGTTAGATAATTATTCCATTTTTATGAAACCACAAATAAAATAAATCTTTCGTTGCTGACACGGGTTGTCGAGCCAAATACTTTGACACTAACTTCCATCGATAGTTTGCCTCGGAATAAAAGAACATTTGCCAAATGCACGCTCGTGCTTGAAAACGTCGCATCACTTGAATGAATAATATAGTGCCTTAGACATGTGAACAAAAAGAAAATGGCCAAATTTCAAATACGACTATGCATTTGGATCCGTTTGATAGCGTGTGTACGAAAAAACAGTTTCCATGTCTCTTTATTATTCATCCAAGAGAATACATCAAAAATGGAAAATAACCAGGTGTACGACTCGTAACTGCCGTTTTACGTAAAAAAGAAGAAATCGTCAAATATAATGGCTTGGGCCATTCGCATTTCTGAACGGGAATATGCGGAAAACAGTTGACGTCACTTGGACAACTTGGTACCGAAGGAAAAGCTGATTTTACGCTTCGGTCTACCTTTGTTCTTGACGGATCCGCTGTCGCCGCTCTCTTCGCTGTTCGAGATCTTTAACAAATTTGTCCGCTTCTCGGTATCGAAACTGGGATCAGTTTTTGGCACTTCATTTCTTAGGGCTTGCGTGTCGGCTTGATTTCCAAAATTGTCATCCAAGGTACTGGGCGGTAACGCGCTACTTCTTGTTTTGCAACAAACTACGCAGACGCGATCATTGATCTTGTTGATAAAAGTGCAGTGTTCGCAAGCCCATTCTTCTTTCGGGATTTTCATCGAGCTCACTTCCTCATTCAACGCGATTTTTTTGGACGATATACTTGTGCTTGGATTCACTTTTGCTGTCTCATTTTCATCTTGAGACTGAGCTCTTTGCTCAACCTGTTGCTGCTTTATATCAACATCTTGTCTTTTCTGTAGAATTTCAGCCTGTGATTCCTTGATTTGTTGATCTTTCTCGATAGATTGCTGACAATCGTTAACTTGAAGATTATTAACTCTTCGAGGTAGATCCCAATCTTCATTGCTCTCGTGCTGTTTTAGTATTTCTTTGGCAGGTATCTTTTTAACACTTTGATTGTCAGATTCGAATGAGAATCTGCCAGAACTTCGTTTGGAAGAATTTCTGTCGTAATCGTCATTTCTTTTCTGAGACAATTCTTTTCTTGAAAAAAGCTCACGATTTCGCGAAATGTCATGGATGACCTGTTCTTTCCTTGATGAATGTGTTTCGACTTCATCTTTGCTTGTATGTTCTCTATCAGATTGTCCTCCCAAAGAAGATTGTCTTTCCAGAAGGCGTGCTCCTTCTTCAGCTGTTCTTCTTGGAGATGTTACGTCTCGAGAAATTTTTCTAAACTGACTATCGCTCTCGTAAGACGATCTGCCAGAATTGTGGCGAATAGAAGATCGTTCTGGATCATCTAACACGTTTCTGCGAAGAGACGACACCCTTTTCAAGGCATTCTCTATCTTTTCAAAATGATCTTCGGATGAGCTCGTTACTCGTGTTCGACTTGACGCGTTAAATTTCCTATCGGAGGACTCGTCGTCGGTGCTTCGTCTTTGACGATCGCGGTAAAAATCGTTCTCAACGCGTTCTAACTGAGATTCCATCCTAGAACGATCGTCTTGACTGTAATGTCGGCCGGGAGTATTGCTTTTCTGAAATTCATTGTAACTTCTTGACGGTGTCGAGTATCGTTTAGTAGACGGAGTCTCGCACCACTGATCTTCGCTTACCACTCTTTCTTCAGACATTAATCTCCTAAAAAATCAATAATCGAAAACATAATAGATTAGACATAGAATGTCAAACAAAATATTTTTATTTCTTTTTTTTTCACTTACTCTCGTCGACTTCTGGATAGGAGGCTTCTGTTATCATCATCATGATAGTTTCGTTGCCGTATGCTTCTAGGTACGCTACCACGTCTACTTCTGGATCCTCGGGAGAGCCTGTCCATATCGGACTCGCCGGAGTCTTCCGAACTCGCGTCCGACGGTGATTCGGGTGATATTCTCAATCGTGATCTCGAAACGTAAGATTTTTTGGATTTCAAACTGGGAGATGGAGAAACTGGCCTTGATCTTCTGGACTTTATGCTCCTGGCAGGACTGTGTGCTCTAGAGAATGATCCCGGATAGCGCGGAGATAGCACTTGTGCCGACGGATAGCTCATAGGATATCCCCACATGCCTGGATGATGCAAACTCATAGTGGAACCTCCCATCGACATATCCCAGGAATTAGCCGGAGGATACCACATCATCGGCACGCCACCGGGTCCTAAATGAGCTATTGATTGAGCCTAAAACAATTTTTCACATTATTTAATACAAACTCTAAAAGTTTAAGATGTGTTTAAACATTGTTCTTTAAATTTAATATATTGCTATCTTTTATATACAATTGAAAATAAGAGGTACAAGTAAGTAATGGATTTTGTAAAGAAATAAAAAAATGGATCAAGTAATTTTATTTAACACAGTTTATTTATTTTCAGTAAATAATCTCTATTTTTTTCTATTATCTTTTGCTGCTGTTGTACTTAATAGAATAAAAATAAATCGTTTTTAATAAAATTATCTATTGATCTATTTTTCTATCACAAAATCTATCAAAACATTTCACTTATTCAATAAAATGAAGATTGAGAGAGAAAAAGAAATATAAAAAAGAAATGATAATAATTGACAAAACAAAATAAACTTAATAATATAAGACTATAAAAAATACTTGATGCATTCCCGGATTCCACATATGAGCAGCGGACAAGTCGCAAACGCTGGCTGATTGTATTATGGCTTGAGGTGGTGGCGGAGGTGGAAGTGGTGGTGCAGGTTTTGAATTGCCTACATTTAGTGATCTTCCACTCAAAGTATCCTTCGAGGTGTCAGAAGATGAGTGTCGTCGTCTGTTCGCATCTTGAGCTCTCATTGCTTCTTGATATTTTCTGTATCTCTCCTAGACATATAAATTTTTATTTTAATGTGTAATATATTATTAATATTATTGCAGTATAAGTAAAAATAAAGACTAAAGCGTTCTTGAAAATATTTTAAAGTTTACACAAGTTTTGGTATTGTAAAAGATTTAGCTATTACTTGTAAAACATAATTTCTCACCTGTAGAGTGGACATTTTGTCTGTTCCCGTTCCTGAAGCATCCTTAGAAGACGTATTTAATATATTCGTAGATTTCGACACTCTCAAATTCATTTCCGAAGACAGTGACTTTGGATTGGAAAAGTTGCGCTTCAAGCTCTCGACCTTGTCGAGCAAGGGAAGATGCGCAGATCCTTTGGCTAGCGTCGACTTAGCCTAAGCGCGAAACTTTGACTTAATTATATATCATAAATAGAACAACAGCACTCAAAGTGTTGTCAAAGACTGTAAATGTTCGTTTAAAAGATGACGCTGTCATGAGAAAAATAAAATAAAATAAGTGGTCATGATCATAATGGATCACTAAAGCGTTCCTAAAACGCTTCCAAAACTTTTCTTCTAACAAAATATGTACACAAATAAGAATAAACTTGCAGGTAATTAGAATGTATTAAATCTATAAATAAAAAGCTTATAAAAACAGTTTTAATTTTTATCATTTTTATAAGTGTGGCAGATTCAAGCAGCCCGTAAAAAAAAAAAAAACAAAATGCTGAAAAAAAGCGATATACCGAGTATAAAAATAAATCAAATGGTGTCTATAACAGGGTACTATAAGTGCGGAGTGGCACGTGATGTCGACAAAAGGTAATAATTGTTTTCGAAAGAATGATCGTGTTCACCGTGTTTACCGTAACTTGCCATATTCACCACTCCGCGCAGAAATCATCTGCGGTAAATGATCCAAACGCGATTATACGACAATTCCCGACATTATAACGGCGTTGTGTTCGTCTTTTCCGCGTCATTACGCGCACAACAAAACTGGAAGAGAGAACAGGTTTAGTGAATACGGCATTAGTGTTTTGCGGTAACATGGTGTATTACAAAACAACGATAATGCATACAATAAGATCTGAATGTAAAATAAAATCTCTAACACGTAAGACAACATTGAAATGATCAGTTAAAGTTTTGCAAAGTTTTGCAATAACATTTAGGGACGCTCTCAGCTATCTCGGTGTGACACTTCGAGTTTTAAACCTACATATATATATATATATATATGTCACGTTTATATAAGTCTTGACCAATAATGTCGCAAAAAGTGGGCAAATATCGTTGAGCGTTGACTCGATTTGACGGAGACAAAGGTCTGATTCAACGAACAACTTCCGTGACCTAAATTAGTCATTGATCTGGAATGCAGACGTTGAAAAACAGCTCGAGGATTTATTTGAAGATTAACGTCGGTGCCTGGAAGAAGATTTACAAGCAATCGCAAGTTTCAGGCCAGGATGCAGCCTACCTGAGTGATCTTGCGATTTCTTCGTGGTGGCGGTACTGGAGGATTTGCCAGATTCTCGCCTTTCGGCGGGAGCGGTGGTCTGCTTTTACTCGCGTTGTCGGTTATGATCCTTCGGCGGACGTGGCTCTTGCGCTTTGGATGCTTGTGATTCATGATGTCGCAGGCCTCGCAGTAGTTCTCGTTGCACATGTCGCATCGTGCGAAGACGTTCTCGGTGCCGCACAAAGCGCACTTACCAACGTTCATATGAAGTGTCGAGGTGGGTTTCTGAGCTGGCGATCGAGTCGGAAACTCGATGATTTCGTAGTCGGGATCACCACAATCCCCGGAAAGCGACGGCGGTGGAATTTTCGGAAGTGTAGGGGGACGACGTTGTTGTAGTTGCTCCGCTTCCCGCTGCTGTTGTTGCTGAAAAGAAATACATGCGTTTAATGATATTAATAAACGTCAGAAAATAAAATATTTAATAAATAGTTTTACTAAGGAAAGATTTACCATAACCCAATGAGGCATAGATCTCGCCATCCTCAATTTGGTGGACGGATTTGATATGGCCATTGGTCGCCATTTTTCAGCTCCCGGGTTCTATGAAGAATTAGTATCATGTTATTAATATTTCTTTTACAAAATAAAAATTTATTCCACATACAAAAAAAACATTAGTGTATTTTCATTTATTTGTTATATGTAGATATATTATAAAGCAAAGTTAAACTTAAGCACATAATATTGAAAAACAAATCTCTAATTAATAAAAATGTGTGATATATTATAGATACATGAAATTGTATAAAATTATTATATTTGGAAGAAACCTTGCTGGAAACTGATCAGATAGAGCAAAACGACACACACAACAAAGCTGATGATTTGTGGGCTATATTTCAAAGCCTGAACAATTTCAAAGTACCTAGTTTGGCAGCGCTCTATCGCCATGACAGTGCGTAAATTGATGTCATCGCACCTTGGACTCGCATATATGAGATCCACTTAATAACTAACTAATTTCGGCGTTGTTAAAGCACAATCGAGATTTTTTAACGCGGACGTTATCGCAAGGTAAGTGTTACGTCAGAACGGCCATCTACTGCCGGAAGTTGGAGCCGGTCTGATCTATTTATGCGGCGAGGAAAAAGCAATGTTCCGCGTCTAGAAATAAAGTCGAGTCGCGACACTATTTTTCTACAGCGTGGGTGACATCGCCGATGATGTCATTCCATATGAAATATCGAACGCGCTGGAACAGATTTAAATCCGATACCTAGATATTTCACAAGTCACACATCGTTCTGTGTGGATATAGAATATAATTAATTGTAGGCGGACGACTTAAATACGACAGCTTTAGAAATTTCTTTGTAATAATTTGTTATAAACTAATTAATTTTCTTGCCACTTATCTTGTGTGTGTTTCTTTTTATTATTATCGCGCGAACAAATCAAAATCGATTAATCAAAGGTATCGTATGATGTTATTCAAACAAAACAACGACATAAATTGCATCCGTGACTGCGTTGTTCCTCTTGACAGACACGATGAGCAGCAATGAGACTTGGTTTCTTGAATTAGAACCGTTCGTATCTTTAGAACATTCACACTTCTGTTCTTCTTGTGCAACTGTTTTGTTTTTATTTAGCGCGATTTGTAGTAAATCCACAAAACTTCACACAAAAATATGTTTCCACTAGTTAATTATACTTTAATAATTTTAATACGATTTCTATAATACATTATTATGACAGAGAATAAAAAAAAATAAAAAATAAAAATACAATGATAATTATATTTATTATATTTGTTATTATATATGTAAACTTTTGTTTTTAAAAGATTTTCTTTTTTGTTCTTATATAAATTTTGCACAAAGTCGTAAGATATGATAAGAAAAAAGTGCAGCAAATGCAAATTGAGCATACATCGCACAACCATTTCTCGTTGAGATATGTCTGCGCGTAAGTTGGAAGTCATCCAACTTCTAGTTTATCCAAGAGAATTTCTGTCCGCAAACTTCTTTCACGCACAGATGTGTTTCGCACATTTTATTAGTATTTAGAACGCTTTTGAAACTAGATTGCAATGCAATTTGCAGATTTGTTTATGCTTTTGTCACACTTGCTACAAATAACATGACAAGATATCGCACAGTTATGGAATAATTAGATAATGTAGTATGTAGGGCACAATCCGATAAAGAAGCTTAAAGCTGAAAGCAACTGTCACATTCGGTGCGCGAGTTACAAGTCGCAGATATAACGCATTTACGTTAATTCCCGAGCGCAAGCTTCAGTGTGAGAAACGAGTTCTGCTTTATCTTTTTTTGCGTTATTTCATTAGTCGCTGGTACCCGCATAGAAAAGATGACTGCACACTGCAAGACTGATAATTGCGAAACAAAGGCGTAAACCAAACTATTTTTAATTTTATGTTTAATTTTACGTTTCCCTCTTCACGGTTTTTAGCTATTTGTCAAAACAATGTAATACAATTAAATTAATATATTAAATTAATTAAATTTCTATTTAAATGTAAAGTTTATTTCTATGTAAAAAATAAAATCAGATAAATATAATATTAGTAATATTGCCACCCACATGCGCGATCGCGTCAGTGTTTCTTTTCACGTGATATTAAATATCAAATTAAATATCGAGATAAAGTAAATGCGATCTCATCTTGCAAGTTAAAAAAAGCTCACTTATTAATTATTGCAATTCTCACTATGTATGTTCTAAAAAACATTTTACTTCTTGTTTTCGTCACCACAAGTAGTTACTTTTCTTAAAGAATTAAAAAAAGGACGTTAAGACGATAGTAGGTAATATCTAAATTTGCAAAAAAACCGCCCATATCGTTGCGATTAATTGTATGATGCAGTCGAAGCGGAAGTGACACCGGAATTTGCACTCGTAGGACGGAAATCGCACTCACGCTCATGTGGAACACCTCGACCGGAATGATTTTTCCGGTTTTCCTCGGGAACTGGTCGACACAATACTGGGTTCGTCTTCTTCGGTGCTGGCTTAGCGGTGCTGCTCAGCCGTTGCATCGCCCCGCCGAAATCTATTTCCGTAACATCGCGATTGCTGGACCGCTGCCACCATCAGAGAATCTCCTCGTTCGCGTAAATATATCGCGATGCTGCTGCTCGTGTGTGAGCTAAGACTTTAGAACTAGCATTGCTTTGGGAACTGCTTACAGCTGCATTTCATCTCTACATCATTATGAACATTTTTTTTTTTTTTCAATTGTTTGGACGCAAGAATTATCGAAGAACAAAATCGTGGCTTATTTTATGGATTTCAAATTACGATACTTTTAATCATTATTCAAAACTCAATTCTTTTCTTTTTCTCAAATTAAGACATTATTTACGAGTTCCAAAATATCCAGAAACAAGTGAGAAACATCCACAAAATGAGAAAGTTTTATTAAAAAAGTTAATTTAAGAGAATGGAATTATATAAAGGTTAAAGTTAAATAATTCAGAAGAAAGAAAAAAAATCATGCAGATGTATGATACCGAGAAATCTATAATTATGTAAATTGCATGGGCATTAACGGAATTATCGCGGCGTTTGTTGAAAATGACCAGCCAGTTGACTTATGTCTAGTCTGCAAATTTACACGGTAAATTTGTTGACATGCCTTACTGTTATCGTAGAAATTCACATTTGACATAATCATATGTGAAAATGTTATTACATTTCAAAACAAAGATACTGCACAATTTTATTAAGAAAGTTTCTTAAGTTATGTAATTCCATCAATGCTAAATGATTAAAATGTTTTAGTGTTAAATAGTGTTAAATAGAGCATAACAGAGTGTATGAACTTCTGATAACATTCAAGGAATTTGTAATCTGTCTTGCTTCGGTTATTGATCGTAAATCGCTTTCCCATATACAAGAAACATTCACGTGCGTACGTAGGCGCGCACACGCCTACCGATCTTGTACTTTCTACCTAGAAATGGTGACTTGCGGAAGAGAAGCGAGTCATATGCGCAAGTCAATATAAAACATAGTTTACACTGTTTTATATGTTACACAATAGTTTATATTAAACAATAGAGAAAAATGATCTTTGTAATCGAGATGCACAATTCGTAAATCGTGATCGTCAGTGCCGGGAAATAACTCGTTCTATTGAACTTCATTAAATATGCGTATAATGTACATTTATGTATATATCTATATTTTTACACATATTAAATCACTATGCTGCCCTACACGGAAAAAAAATTTGCTAGAATAGCAAAAAATTAGTTACTATACGGCCAGCAAAAAGACATTTATTGAGATTATTGAGATTTTTGTTTCGTCAACAAAATATTTTGTTGATAAAACAAACAATTTCGTAGACTCAACCATTTTCCTTGCTGACTATATAATAGCAAAATTTTTTTTTTCTGTGTAGTATATTAAGCAATATATGATTAAGACGCTAAGATATAATAAATGTACATTCATCATTATTTGAAATCTATCTGTTGAGACGACCGTAGATTCATGTATCAAGAATTTCGAGATCGACAGAACCAGGTCTTTGCTAGATGAAGGCGCGTGAGAGAGTGACCGTTACGCAGGTAAAATGCAGGTAAAACACAGGTCGGTTCTCCAACTATAGCGCCACCTGCGCGACCATCAGCAATGTCTCAAAATGGCCGTTTCTCTCATCTCAGACCTTCCCGGAACGTCGACAGAAGCAGGTGGCAATATTCAGGTTCGAACTGACTTGCGAGGCCGTCTTGCTTAGTGTCGAGACCTCATTCCAGGTGGAACACCGAAACCAGACAGCCGAAAGCGTGTCACAGACGTTTGTGCGCGCCGCTGGAAGGTCGAAAGTGGTCGTTGTGTATTATAATACGCGAAAGCATCAGGAAAGATACCTGAAACTGCGCTACGTATTTGTGAAAGAACAGATTGGCGTGATTCGCAAGATCTGTCGCGAGCGTTCTATCGGGGCAATCGATATTGCTAAAACAGGTGAAGTCATCACTGTTCCATTCAAACGTTCTGCTCCTTTTTCCCATATAATTTCGTGTTCCTCTTCATCTGCGTCGCGCGGATCGCGGAATGAGACACTCGCGCTGGTGATTTCAATGCACGGTAGCGAAAACAACTGGAAAATCGAAGAGAAGATCGCGAGAATATCACGGGTGCGGTTGTTACGCAGTGACTTGACGTTCGCCATCGTTTGCAATCTCTCATTTGAGTGAAGAATAATTATAGTTGCCAAGACGAAAAGAAGAAAAGACGAGGAGTAGAAACAGAAAGACATGTCTGGCAGACACGAAACCAGTCATCAGGACTGTTAAAGGACAATGTTGAAGCGAGGATTATGAAAACGTATGTATCTACGCGATGATGATGCTGCTCAAATAGAATAAATCGACGTATTTGCACATTTGGAACACGATATTGATCTACTTTTATTAGAACAAAAAATTGCTTATTCGCAATTCTGTTTTTCAGTTTTCACTAATCGCTTATGTAAGTAAAAAGATTTTGCAAATAAAAAATATCAAATCAAGAAAATTGCAGTGAAATTTATATATATATATATATATCCACTTATATAAATATATGTACGCGTATAAACGCGTAAAAAATATCAGCATTTATAACTGTCTGAACCTGTGATTAATTTGATATGATGGTCTGATGGTGATGTTGATCGATTCTGAAACTTTCCAGCGACTTATTCAAGTCTCGCATTGATTTCACAAATTAAGAAAGCGTGATCTATCAGCACGCATGTTTTGGATGACTGGGAAAATTTTCGAAATACTACTAACATTTTAATGATTATTTATTAATAGCTTTGTCTCTCTGACAACGCTTGAAAATATCGTAAGATTAAAATTAGGATACATGGAAAAATCATTAATAGATGTATCGCTATGATTTTATGCACCATATAATCTACTTTATTATTCAGGAATTTTTATTAGTTTGCAAAATGTTTTACAAAATAGTATCATTAGCTAGAAATCAAACTCGGTTACAAGAAGACTTTAGGAATTATCTTTAACATAGATGAAATTTTATATAATTCACTCAAGATTCTAATTAATCTTATACGTGACATTAATTAGTATTAAAAGTACATAACTTAACATCTAATGTTCTAATTACCAAAAGTGCTAAATTAATGCAGTATTTTAGTATAATTATAGTTTAGAATTATAAATATAATGATATGGTTTTTATAAATGTAACAAATAGATTCATCTTTCTGCTATTACATAAATATATCATATATCATTTATAGATATGATACAAGCTATATCTAGGAGATATTTGACAATTCTGCCTGCTATTGCAAGATTTTTGTTATCTAAACATTGTTAGAACAAAAAATCAAAAGAATCTCAAAGCCATTGCATTCTACTGTTGCTGTATCAATAATTAATAACAACGCTGCGCAATGCTTCTCTAATTTATGACGTCCCGTTACTTTGTTGTTATCGCAAAGCAATGTTCGCGAGCACACATCTGAATCGAGAGTCGCGACCGCATTCTCCGCGATTTGTGTACCTCATAATAAAGTTTCTTGTGTCTCGCGCGCATAGCGTGGCAGGACGCATTTATATGTGGTAAGCCCGCACGTGTAGC
This sequence comes from Pseudomyrmex concolor, assembly GCA_014839585.1. NCBI lineage: Eukaryota > Metazoa > Arthropoda > Insecta > Hymenoptera > Formicidae > Pseudomyrmex > Pseudomyrmex concolor. The sequence continues at coordinate 1,496 of QVOB01027473.1, read as the reverse complement.
GCGGCACAGCGAGCATAAATACCTAGGTCCTAGAAAAAGGTGGATCAGAATGAGGACACGGGTGTTTGAATGAGCTTTATCGTGCGACAAACGATGCGAAGAATGTCATAAATAATTTTCACGTTCACGAGTCTTTCCAAAAAATGCGCTTCCTTTCTCGTCGTTCGACTCTGCCGAAACCACTTTCTTATTGTCCGCTCGAGACTCTTATGCGATTCATGCTCGTCTTTTTCGATTCAGACAGAGTTATTGTATCAAGACAGATTTATACATACTTTTATATATATATATATATATATATATCTCGGTAATTTGATCGAAAGTGCGTAGGTGCGATTATGCCATCAAATGTTTTGTATATAAACGAACGACGCGATAAATAACGCGTCGCTCTTTCTTTCTTATCGAATCGCCGGAAGACGGCGCGATTTACAAAGCAACGCGCTATTACGTGATCATTGCATATCGGTAGGCGACCCGCTTCTCATAGTTATGCAATTCGCCATAATCGTACTGCTCCGATTGCATTCCACAGTAGAGTCGTCGTTCTCGGCACAGAGCGTTGAGTCGTTGATCAGAATGAATTTAATAACAAATATAGAAATTATTGCATTTATTTTATTGCATAGCATCTTGAATCTTTCAATTACATCGATTGATTCCGCAAAATAGTTTTGGTCAGTACTATCTGTCAATTTTCACTAAGCACATGTGATTTAATATGATATACTTTTTGTTTGATTACGCTAGTAAGACAATGTCTTCCCGTTTACAAGTTCTCTTATATTATCAGCTCGAAAAGTCTTTTGTTTTTTTGCTGCTGCTCGCGCAAAAGTCGTTCGCGACGGTGAAATTTACAAAGAGTTTATGATTTCTGCGCTTCGCCAACGGACTAAAACGTGCGGTTTAATGAGATGTGTTAAGGATTTCCGTGCGCTTATAACGTGCGCTCGGTTAGGCAGATACACACTACAATTGTTAAAGCACTTAAAAAATATTATTACGTTTGATTGAAATATAAGTATATCTTGTGCGATGACATATCAAAAATTGTAGCAAATGGTCTTGTTGTATATAAATTGATTCATCCCAATTCTATTAGCAAATATAATACAGAACTTACACCTATGTGCGGTCGCGTATATATGACCAAGTACCTATCTCGATGCAAGACGCTTGTTAACGCTATCAGGCGCACAGTTACGTCATAATCTGTACTACGCATTGTTTGTTCCATCGCCGGCAATTAACGACATAAACAGGATTATGTACAATACGCTGATAGCGAGTATAAATATTAGCTCGTTGATAAAGCAGTACAGGCAAAGCTGAGCGCCGGCTGTACCTATTTATGCATTGAGAAATGCAAAATAGATCAGAAAATTTGATGTTTATAAAAATAAATACAAAAAATACGTGGGCAGTCCGATAAGTACTTAGCCTACAAAAAAAAAACAAAAATTTTGGAAAAGTGGCGATTTATTTCTCAACATAGT
>QVOB01027472.1:0-20451 GCA_014839585.1 Pseudomyrmex concolor | reverse complement strand
TATATTAATATTTCTAATCTAAAATTTGTATTTAGTAGATGACAGCTCTTTTTCTATGCTTTAGGGTGAATGGGATAAATGGAGCTTTATTAGAACGAGAAATATGGCAATATCTGGTATGTCCATAGGAATAGTCTGTCACTACTGGTACAATTTTTTAGACGCTAGATTGGCCGGACGTACTATTGGTATAGTTTTAAAAAAAGTGATTATAGATCAATTAATTTGCTCACCTATGTGCATAAGTATGTTTTTCATAACATTAGCTGTACTGGAGAATAGCAGCTGGTCAGACTTTAAAAATGAAATTAGAAAAAAAGCATATAGACTGTACATAGCCGAATGGGTTATATGGCCTCCGGCACAAGTTATTAATTTTTACTGGCTTCCCACACGTTATAGAGTCCTTTATGACAATATGATATCTCTTGGATACGATGTGTACACTAGTCATGTAAAACATAATACAGAAACAACTAAAAGTTGACACATATGTATAACTTTATTACTAGAACAAATTTCTTTGCAAAACATGTATAAATTTGCTAAAATACATAATTTAGGATTTCAATAACAATTAGGACTTCCTTTATCAAGATGAAAGAGTTCCATAAGTCATAATTTGCAGTGACATATTTGTCTCAATCTTTTCAATTGAGTAGATTATTTACTGCACATGTATATAATAGGATGTTTTATAATTTATTTATTTAAATTGTAAATGTATATAAATTATAAGATGATAATATACAAATAAATAGACAAAAACAAGCGTTTTTAAGATAATCTTATAATTAATATGCAACTTTCTTATTTTTTCATCAATTTCATCATAAGAAAACGTAATGCGTATCTTGTTATCTAAACTTAAACTCTTCAATTGGACTATACATATAATATGAAATTCTTTACAGTTTCTATTAATACTGTCTGTTAAAAACTTTACTTTTATAAAACTGATGCTGCCAAGAATTTTAAAACATTCCGTCATGAATGCCAATAGGTACTAGCACAGCTATAAATAGTAGCAGATTACGAGCCACTAGCTTCCAGTCATTAGGTACCGCATATGGTGCCAAAACACGTGTTAACCTATGAATCTAGAAGATAAAATTGTTTATCAAATAAAACAGAAAATTTATATAAATTTATCTAAATGCTTACGTCTCTATAATATTGATATTAAAATTATATTTTTTCTATAAAATAACAAAACAGAACTTTATATTATATTTACTTCATGACTGGCACAGATGAAAATAAACGATGAAACCAACAGGTTCAATACTGGAAATCTAGGTAATAGCACAAGCACTCCATGTGAATCCGCTGCTAGCCAGATATGGCCCTGTGCAACTAACGTTTCTAAGCTTATTCTGCCCAATCCGGCTAAAAGTGCAGAATGTTTTCCACGTAGCGCTAAAGAAGCATTACGCAAAGCGATATATCCTACAATCTAATAAAATAAGTGATGTTAGTAGATAATAAAAAAAAAAGATGATAAAAAAATAATTAAACACATACAAAGAAACAATAAATAATACAGAAAAATAAAAATTAATTTACCGGAATAAAAGCGACATATGAATGAATTTCTTCGCACTCTGATACAGAATGGCACAATATTGTAAAAGTGGTATACGCTATTAGGGAAACCAAGGCCAGCAATGAAGACAACGCTGTCCCTGGAATATGGTCTAGTCTCTGAAGAGCGACGAGACCGGCACCAAACGTTAAACCCCAAGCTACACTGTATCTGTCGACTCTCCAACGTGACCACCATTCGCGAATATCATCGTCAGTCGTCACAAATAACGCCTTCCAAGGTCTCGTGACAAAAACTTTTTCAAAGAAAACCTGCATTGAAAAGATCTTGGTACATCTCTTGCAATTTCAAATTTATCCTGTAACAAGAATTGCTTTACATTACCTCTGACATGTACAATATGGTAATTATTGAGACGAGGCCCAAAAGTTTTAGAGCAAAATATAGCAAAGCTCTTGGACCATATTCCGCTAAACTTCCGGAATATATTCGAGGTGGTAACCAGGCTAGAAAATAGATCACTAGAAACCAGAACGACACCAATGGGACGAAGTGATAGAATTGATACGGTCTGTTCATACAAAGACATAAAGACACCGTTAACAAATTTAATCTGAACATGACCTGAAAAAAATTCCAATTAGATTTGACCGAAACTGTTCTTTCATTAAAATTTATCTTTATTTGATCGTAATTTGTTCTTATACGTACTCTGGCAAATCTGACAAGAGACACATCACCAGTTTGCCAAAAGTAACAAAAGTGCCCATAACCAGATAGAAATAAGTAAGCAGAGTTAATTAATCTTAAGTACATGTAAATCGGTAAAACATTTTTGGCACCCGTAACATGATATATGAGAACAACCGCTTGCATCAAACCTCTCCATTCATCTGTTTGCTCTCTATTTAATGTTCTCGGCCCTCTTTCGCGATCTTCAGTGAAAAATAATCCTAGAGCTAAGATATATCCAAGCGGCAACCAAAAACTGAATTCGCTGTAATACTTGTTTTCCTTCATGAAAAAATTTGTCCTACAGATATATATATATATATATATAAAATAAGAATTATTGAAGATGTTAATATAATACATAAGAAAGATATAAGAGAAAATAGAATTATAAATTTTTATTTACCTGTCGCATAAATAAAAATATGCTAATATAATTGAAAAGAGAGCTAGTGATGTAATAAGAGTATAAGAATCTTGTATTTCAGGTTGTTTGACTTGAACGATCTCTGAAGTACCTCCTTCCTCTGTATCTTCTATTTCTTCAGTAGTAACATGAGAATAAGACGCTTCAGGCCGATATCTGCACGATTTTCTGTACAACCATACACTTCCTCCTATTGTTATACTAAAACAAATTATTATTTACTTTCTTTCTTCAAAAGCAGTATATATTTAGGCGTATTGCGCGTGAACATATATGGATAAGAGTTTAAAAATCTTAATTACAATAATGCAAGCGCGGACAAACTCAACAGTTGTAGAGTAGTTGCCGGTTCGGGATAACTGCAACAACTGCCGTCATCGAAATTCATGTGATCATTGCAATATGTATTCAACAATATTTGAACTTTATGTCGCAATGACAACGGACTCGCTAAATAACCATCCGGACTTTGTTCGAGAACACCTGTGCCGACCAATCTGCTGCTTTGCCATATACGAGCCTCACTGTGAGACAATATCTGAATGCAGCGATTATAACGTATTGATTTTTTTCTTTATATTATCAGATAAAAAGAAAAGATTCTGAATCAGTATTACTTTTTCAGCGGCTTTGTTGCACAAATTGATCTGCTTGTTGTCTAAACTTGATAATTGTGCAGGCAGTCTTTCTTTAAGCACAGGATCCTGTAAGACCCACAAAAACTGAGATCCTTTCTTAGTCAGAATGTCTATCGGCTGTACCAGTCGAATTAAACCCGTATTATATTCAGAATAAAGCTGTGTATCACTGTTATTGTTTGCAAGAATTGCAGCTGCAGCGGAACCTGCGACAATAACACTAGGCGCATCTGTATTCTAAAAAAAAATCGTCAAGAATGAGTGAATTTCATTATTTGGTTCTTCTTAGTCTCACATATATTTACTATGCAATATTATATAATGTATAATGTATACATGTTACCATCCAGCCTCTGAGATCAGATATCATAGAATTATCAATTCGTGGTCTCCATAAAAACTGTACATTTAACTTGAGCTGTCCGTCATTAAACCCCAAATCGGAGTTTTCCGGCAACTCTGTGAGATCTGAGGCCTTGCCGTCAATCATAAATTGTGAAACAAAAGATTTATATAATTGTCTTATTCTAGCGTCACCAGTAAATACAAAATGATTACGGTGGCCCATGAAAGCTAGATATCTCATACACCTTCTGCTGTCTCTAAAAGAAAATAATTAAATCTTACTATATAGAAATTAAAGAGAGATCTCAGACTAAAGAGATAATGATTATTTTTTACGTTTGTGTATAGTGATGCATCATGCATCCATATGGTTGCCATTCTTTATCTCCTTTATATCTGCCTTCCATCAATAACCATTTGCATGAATCGCTACCTACAAAAACAAAATATGATAGTATTTAGCAATGTATTTTTCACAAGTAAATATTATTTTCCTTACAAAGGTTCTCAGTATAATTAAAATTTAATTAAACTTTAAGTAAAATTTAACAAAAATTAATATAAACAAAATAATTTTTTCATAAAAGAAATTGTGTAAAATGAGAAAATTTTATTAAATATATATAGAATAACATTAAGCAAATGTTTGTATCATACCATAAATAAGATGTATGACTCCATGGTATATAATAAAACAGATAACAAGTGCAGTAGCTAATTTCTTTGCACTTGCTACTGTTATAAGACTGATAAAATGTTCTGCTGATGTCATGAAGAATAATGAATAATGATCTTTACATTGACACTGCAAAAACAAAATTATTTGTACAATCTCTCATTCTAGTGCATAAACTATATATGTTATAAAATATGTACTAACTATAGATTTTCAATATTGACAGTAAATGTTAAAATACAGCTCGATTAGTTATTCTATACAGCTTATACATTGCACATTAATAATCTGTTTCTGTTTCCTTGAACATGAAGAATGCATTCTGTATACATAGATTGCAGACATGCTTCTTACGTACAGGTATGGAGAAAAATAAATATAAATTTATAAGATATATTGTTAATAACAATTCACTCTTCAAGTACAGAACTTTTATATCGCAAGTGCCAAAATTTGTTATCCGGCATTCACTCTTGATATAGCAGTCAAGTGATTCAAAGATATATCGTTGGACATATTATATATCGAACAAACAGCAAGAATAGATATGCATGAAAATATCGTTATAGTTTCAGAATGATTTTTGATCAGTGCGGCAAAATAACGTCACGCAGTCGTATCCAACAACAAATCTGTAATTGATTATCATTTTCTATCCTTCAACGATACAGTCAATAATGTAACACAAAAATTCGTATTTGAACGGATTTGTTGTGCTTGTGATGTAGAGATACAAGGACGGAGCATATTGTTGCGAGGTATATGTATACATGTAGTATGTGAGATTACCGATAAGATAAGGAAGACTATATTTACTTCGTCTAGTTTCGTGTTTCTTCGGGTTTACATTCGGATCTGTATTGTGCCTGTATCACAGGCCAGCGTTTTTGCTAAAGCCTGCATCGAATTGAGATCGCAATTTACTCAATCAGAACCAAGTTCAGTAAAATTAAAATTGGTTTTGATTGGTCAAAATTCATTCTAATTCAATCTCAATCTGAGGACAGATTGAGATGAACAAAAGATAAGTGATGTACATACATCTGTAACATCAAGATCTATTCTGTTCGACACTTTCACGCACTTTCTATGACTTTCTGTGCACTGAAGCAAGAAGAGATTGGAGCGCACATTACGCGTTTCGGACGAAGGAAGAAAAGGCAGAAAAGCGATTGAAACATATACAAACTCTCTATTTAAAGGTCGTTTTGCGCTTAATGTTCGAACGTCAGTGCTCTGATTGGTGGTCGCGCAGTTTTGTGACATTTGCGATTTTGATATCTGCCTTTACCGTTGCGTAGGTCATATGTATGTATACATATGATTCTGTTAGTCGGTATTACGCGAGATTAACAAATTGTCAGTGCACACCAATTGTCATCCGTTGTCGCTGATTATCAGGTGCGTTTTACGTATACGTATGCGAGTGAGTGCAAACTGTAGAAAAGTGGCAATTAATAACGCAAGTTGTTCTACGTATTCCGAGAAAATGTCACTTTTTGGAGTAGGCAACCCCTTTTCTACACCTGTAGGACAAAAGATCGGTAAGTAATTTATTTAACACATTCTTCAGAATTAGATACTGATTATACTTATTGATTATACTTATTGTTTTTCCGTAAGCTCTGATGTCAGAAAATCAATCAAATTGCTAAATGTAGTTGTGTGAATACTCTGACATACAACTACTGTATTTATCTACTGTCTTGATGACTCATTTCAATTGTGAAGGACAGCATCAATTACTAGACTAGTTATCAGAGCAATAGCAAAATTTGCTGTGTTTTCAATGTTTTTTTTTTTTTTTTGTTATTTCAGAGTCTGCTACAGATGGCAGCTTACCAAGTGAAAATTGGACACTTAACATGGAGATATGTGATATTATAAATGAAACTGAAGATGGTCCAAAAGATGCTATTAAAGCAATTAAGCGCAGACTCAATCAGGCAGCAGGCAAAAATTACACTGTAGTCATGTATACACTTACAGTTAGTATTACGCAGTATATAATACTGTTGTCATAGGATTAGTCAGTATGACAAAGTTTGTTTAGTCTTATCTAACTTTATTCTGATTTCATGACTTATCTAGCTTTGTTCTGATGTCATAATTCAATGCAAGATATTCTAGTTTTATAAATGTCTTTGTAACAATAACATAATGTTATAAACTATAGTCAAGTGCTACTTGATATTTCTGACCTTCCATCAATTCACACAATTAGGTCAATTAGATTAGTTGTTCTATATTGTTCTATCTACAAAAAATATAATGATGTCTACACTGTCAACACAGTCAACTTATTGAATATAAATTTAACATATTACAAGAATTTAATATGTTTATAATTTATATAAATAATAATTCTATGTATAAACAGGTATTGGAGACATGTGTAAAAAATTGTGGAAAACGCTTTCATACTCTTGCTTGTTCAAGAGAATTTGTGCAGGACTTGGTTAAACTAATAGGTCCCAAAAATGAACCACCAACTGCAGTACAAGAGAAAGTTTTAAGCTTGATCCAAACATGGGCAGATACATTCCGTCATCAACCACATACTCAAGGTGTTGTGCAAGTTTATCAGGAATTGAAGATAAAAGGCATACAATTTCCAATGACTGATCTTGATGCCATGGCACCAATCATTACACCAGAAAGAGTAAGAAAAGATAACACAAAGATAACAGATAGTTTGTTTAATTAAATACTTTTTTCCTGAATGATATGTTTGTAGAGTGTACCTGAAACAGAACAAATTCCGACAAGTCTAGCTACAAATGAACAACCTGCTTCTTTGGGAACACAACATTTATCTCCCCAAGCCTCACAATCTGCTGGGCAGTTAACTCAATTGAACGAGCAACAGTTGGCCAAATTGCAAAGTGAACTTGATGTTGTTCAAGGAAACATGCGTGTATTATCGGAAATGCTGATGTACTTTACAAGTCTGGAACAAAATAAACAACAACCAGATTCTGCAGATCTTGAACTCATGAACGTATGAATCTCTTAAATCTTTACAATTTTTTATATATATTATTTGTTCTGAGAAAGAGAAGAAAGAAGTTTTTATAAATTTGGATATATACACTAATTTCATAGTACGTTGTAATTACTTATAGGAACTTTATTCAACATGTAAAGCAATGCAGGAGCGAGTTGTTGATTTAATTGGTAAATTGGTTCATGATGAAATGACAGCCGAATTACTACGCATTAACGATGATTTGAACAATTTATTTCTTCGTTATTCGCGTTATACAAAGAATAAGACACAAGTTCCGGCAAGTACTATATTAGCTCAAACAATTGGGCAACCACCACATACAGAATCGACTCCAGTTCTCACTAAACGTGAAGCAGACTCACTTATAGATTTATCTGATGTGGACGATGCGACAAAACAGATAAGCAAACTCAGTAAGCGCGTTAAAGTTGTAAAAAATAATATAAAACAATATAAAAACTCAGAATTAATTTATATTTTATTCTTAACAATAGGTACAGCTGAAGGTACGAGCAAAAGTAAACCAGACCAAAAAGAAAAAAAGGAGGGAGATAGTGATGAATTTGATATGTTTGCACAGTCGCGCAATGCAACATATGAAACAACAAAAAATAGGTACATATTATTATATTATTTTATTATCTTAAAACTCTAATTATTAGTTTGCTTTAATATAAAGTTTATTGAAAATATTTTTATCAAATAAATTAATTTAATGTATCTTGTAATCACAGTGGCAGCAAATACGAGGATAACTTGGAACAGGTGAGAGGAGGAAGTCTAAGCACAGCTATACTGAATCGCAGTAACCCTAAAACACCTCAGCAGGATGCTGCTAGTGCTAGTGTGCGTAACATTTTTTGCTTTTCGAACTAATTAAAAATCGTCCTTCATTACACTTCCTCTTCTTAATAATTTGTTTTAAATTTCTCATTTCTTTGCATTGTATGTTAAATATCATTTTCATAATTGCACGCACATTGCTTTTATATAAAAAGCTTGATAAATTTTAGTTTTGATTATATTATTGCTTATTTTTTATCGATTAAATTTATTAAATATTATTTATGTTTTTTTGTCGTGTTTTCAATATTTGTGTTTGTTTTTCTCAAAACTAAAGCAGAACTTGGAATCTGAATTCAATGAAATGGCTGCTTGGTTGGATCGCACAGTAAGTATATTCTAGGTGTAAGTTCAACGTTTTATAATTAGAGAAAAGGAGGAAAACAAAACGAAAGCGAAGGACAATATTATAAAAGAACAAAACTTAATTACTTTACAAACTTTACTTATGTGTAATTTAGGAAATTGCGGCATTGGTTTTGAAAATTATAAATCGATAGAATACCGGTGACGAATAGTGTAATTTATATTGCAGCCTGGAGGACAAGGAGATCAGGAATCATTGACATCGTCGGAATTTGAACGTTTCTTAGCCGAACGTGCAGCAGCTGCTGAAGCTTTACCAACTCTTACCACAGCCACAACTGCCACCACGAACTCCACAACTACTAGCACCCAAAACATTCAGCGCCAGATTAACAAAGATCAAGACAAGTCCTTATTCGCTCTTTAAGTACCTTGAAGCTCTCAGTTGCAAAATAAAAAAAATGGAGAAGCTGACTTAGTGAGACTGTCGTGTCCTTTAACCGGCACGTATCTCTTACTTTTCCCTCTGATTAAATCGTGCTCCCACTATCATCGACAATTTGAAAAAATATCGATTTGTATTTTTAATATTAGGAGCTGGATATAAGATAGAACGTAAAAACGAGGGAAAGCGTACATACGGGAAAAAATGCTTTATGCTTGTACGTACTTAATAAGATAACTAATATTACTCTCAATCATGTTCGAAGTATTTGCGTTATTATAAAACTTACGCTCGCAATGTGGATAAGTTATAAAAAACTATTTTTCTATGTTGAGTAAATTTAAATTTTATCTCAGCTGTTTAATATTCTATACACAAAAATATATATTCTATAGAATTATTATTATTATTATTATTTTTATTGTATAACTTCTTTTACTTATATACATTCTGTTTATATAGAGACGTAATATTAATTTATTATAATATGTAATAAGTTAAAAAGAAGCATGAATTCATTATTACCACTATGACTATTATTGCAGTTATGTGTAATAATATTATAAATGATTAATATATTCTGAAATAATTATGAATGCAACAGTAACATTGGTGTTGCTACATTTTCTCCATTCTATATTTACAATCCTGATAAAGTTGTTAATTTCCTCTATCAGAACTTCATTATGTATTTTTTTTAACTTTATGTTCTATATGTATTTTCATCTTTCTCTCTCTTTAAAAAATTTTTTAAGGGCTTGTATTTATATGCTAGAAATCGGTCCAAGATCTTGCAAGGAGAGAAAATTATCCAATAAAATTTGAGTAATTCGGCCAATTGACCAGTGCAATTTCTTTTTCAAATTGTTTTTCTCTGAAATCTTAAATTTATTTTTTCATCATGGTCAACTGACTTATAATGAAATTAAATTTCCCGATAGAAAAAGAGAAGAAAGATGTTGGGTGCTTTCTAGCTACTTACACGGGCAACACAGTGTCGTAGTTGGAAAACACCCGTTATAATTGTAATGTTATAGTGTGTTTCAAAATTCACTGTCACTATATTGATAATATACGCAACATGAACTATAGATTTTACTGGCAATGTATTTTGACATAAAGTTGAAGTTAGATACACCCAACATTTTATATCACATATGATTACTGGTGTATCAGGTGTATCGGTGGACACCGCAGAATCTGAAAACCATTAAAGACATAGCATTTTATATGATTCCCTGTATGTACGCACATACACACACACACTACATGCATATATATATTTTCTAATGTATAATTTGAGAAGTGCATGATGAATTGGATAATATCGTCATAATAAATGATATTTCTATTTGTATAGTTAAGAAAAACTAAAAACAATTTTAATACAATCTATAATCTATAATGGAGATAGAATGGTGAGAAAATATATAATATTATTTAATGTTAAGAATAAGAAGTATATTACATTAATAATTATATTGTACTGAAATAATAATCTTGAAATGGCTTTAATACAAAACTTTTGCTTGTCATGAAGTTTTTATTATATTACAGGATATCAAAACCTGTCAAATATGGAACTGTAAAGTCTTCGTGTCTAGAAGAAACTACAGATCATCCTCTGAAACTAGTTGTAGTTACTGTAAGATCATCACGATATATAAAAAATTTTGTGTATAAATAATAAATGTATATTAATAACTTGTATATATTTTTCTATTTTCTATCTAGATGATAGATGGACGTAATGCAGTGAGACGTAATGCATTTCGAAGTACAAGCACTGGTTCATCTACTGGGACACCAACACCAACACACACAGCTCCTGCGAATCCACTAAGTGATCCATTATTAAACCATCCTTCTCTGGATGGTTCTGATCCTCTTACACAATTTGCACGAGAAGAATTAGATCCTCTCTCTAAAATGGCTGCAGATGAAGTAACATAATTTGATATATTGTGATATTTTTAAAAGAACAGTGTTTACTAATTTTTATCTTTCATGTAACATATGTTATTTATGTTCTAGTGGGACTATTCTAATGTTGCATTTGCTGGCAAAAAATTAAAAGATACTGCAGAGGAATTAGTAGAACCATGGTCTGTAAGACGTTCTGCTATATTGAACAAATATACAACTTCTGAAAAATTATCAATTGTCACGAGTTTTCTACCAGGTGGTGAAAAAGGTGTGGTTTATGAAAAAGTTATTGACTCTTAAACTTTATGAAACTTTTTTCAAGTACAAGACAAGTTTTCTTTTATTCATATATATTATATTTATCTTTTTATTTATAGTTGTTGTAAAAGTTCAGCCAAGTGGACCAATGGTTGACAAGGTAAAAACTCGACTTGAGCAATTAGATGATTTTGAAGAAGGTTCTGTTCGACAAATGTTGGACTTATCGCAACAACAGTATACTGCGCGAATCGAGCAATTAAATAATGAATTAGTACAAGCTTGGCATTCCGATCAAAGAGTAAAAGCACTTAAAATTGCAATTCAGGTTGGTGTATTTATTTAAAGCTGAGACAGAGCTTATGAATTGAAAATTAATATAAATATCAAACTATTTCAGTGTGCCAAATTACTGGTAGATGTATCTGTAATGGCTTTTTATCCAAGCAAGTTTGTTCTCATAACAGATATTTTGGATATTTTTGGAAAACTTGTGTATGACAGACTGAAAATGAAAGCTGAATATTACAAGTAATTATATACAAGATTCTTAATTGTATAGAACATGCAGTTTATATTTTTACCATTACATACACATGACATAATTGCTAATATTTTCTCTCTGAACGTATTTATATTTTCTAATTGCAAAAACGTTTGAATTTAGACCAGGGAGTAAAGTACCCACGAACTTGCCTGACAATTTTACACCTAATATGGTTCCTGAGAATGCTAAAGAAACGTGTCAAAATTGGTTCTACAAAATTGCTTCTATACGCGAATTGGTTCCGCGTCTTTATGTGGAAATGGCAATAATAAAATCATATAGTTTTCTAACGACAAGGTAATATTTTTATTTGTAATTGTGAAAGATAAAACATTACTGTGACATATTTATTTTAGTGAGTTTAATATTGCTTTACTACGTATAACTCGTATGATAAGAGGAATCGGAAACCCGTTGATAGCAGTTTATGCGAGGTGCTATCTATGTCGCGTCGGATTAGCATTGAATAAAACATCAGATTTTGAATTTATGAGAGAAAACCTGTACGACTTTCTTTTCACGTATCAGCAGCTATTCGGAACTGCTGTGAAAAACGAATTAGCAAAGCAAAATATCATTCTGCATTCGTATCTGAATCTTTATTCGCCAGCTTTGGATTGGATCGTACAAGTTTTAGTAGCGACGTCACCTGAGAGCCTATTGGAGGAAGTTGTATCGCGATGTACAAAACAAGAGAATGGGTATAATCAGATTTTAGAACGTAGTTCTAATATATTTTTATAGACATATTTATATATAGTACCTTATATATAGTATCTTATAATTTGTTTATAGATCGTTATTATTAAATACAATATTGACCGCATTTAAACCAACGTACATTGCCGCACGTGCTATGAACTTTGTAAATTTAATAGTGAAAAGTGAAGACGATGGTAATTAGAGTTAAAAAAAATTAAAACAGAAAACTAAAGATAGAAATGCATTTAATTTAAGAAATGTCTTTTCCTCTCAAAAAATCTATTAGGATATCCACAGTATCTTCTATATCGAAGTTTGGGAGAGTGTCTTATAAAAGAATCTCCACCGAAAGAAGACTGTCAATCGGTACTGAATGTAGTGTGGAAATACATAACGGACCTTACAGATCTCTACAAATTTATGCATTGCATTGAGATTTGGATTCAATTCACAGTCATACATTTTTCTGTGAGTTAATATAGACTGTGATAATAGTTGGAACACATATCATGTAGTATGTCAACATTTAGACATTACTGTAATAACTGTGTTGTGTTACTTGCATAGGTAAACGAATTGAATTTATTTTTTGGCAAAATAATAGACTGTCTACGACCGAACAAAACTTTTGAAAACTATTATCCACAATTACAGAATATTATTGAGAAAATAGTTGCTCATACACAAGATTTTGAATCTCTGCTTGCCATGGTAAGTATTTTCTTTTTATTTGTTTTATCCTTTTTTTTTCTTTCTATTTTCTCTTTTTATGCAGTTTTATAATTTTAAACTTACAACAACTATAGACATTTTCAATATTTTCAGGACAATTTTTTGCCTTTAATCGATTTGTTTCACAAAGAAAGCATTAAAGTTGAAGTTTGTAAAACTGTCATAGAAGGATTGAGTACGCAGAGCGGACCTATTACGGACCCTATTATTATAAATGCTCTGATGTTTATTGCAAGGATAATACACGATTCTGTTAGGTATGTCACAATTCATTCACGTTCTAATCTTTTCTCTGATTTATTTCTGATAAAACCAAATAAATAAATATATACGCAACGCACAGTGCTCTGACTGTCGAAGATGAAAAGCGACAAATCGGACAACTTATATGTGGCCTAGTACAACGAGTAGATTACGGTCGCGATTTTGAGAAGCAGCTTAGTTTTTACGTAGAAGTTAGGGCAGCATTTCCTAATCTTGATAGTGTTCATATACAACTTGTACAGGTATGATCTATACATTATCAATTGTGGTTTTAAAGTCCCAGTTTATGTCAGAATAAAAGAAATATTCTCTACTACAGAAATTACAATTCACTTATCTATGTTCAGTGTGTAAATAGATTAGCAGTTGATACTAGGAAGATAGTGCGTGGCCATCACACGAGAAGAACGTCGGCATTTGTGCGCGCCTGTGCTGCATTCTGTTTTATTACTATACCTTCGCTAACTTTTGTCCATACGCGCCTGCAATTATATCTACTATCTGGACAAGTCGCTCTTTTAAATCAATGTCTAGGTCAAGGTAAGCCACAAATTAGTTCCTTCATCGTTTATTCCTTTTTTTTTTTTTATTATTATAATTTCATCACTTGTGTATTCAAACGGACATTTTTCAGCTGATGCCTGTTTCAAGGCTGCTTTGAGTTTAGTACCAGAAATGCCGAAAACTATTGACATTGATGGAAGACAAAAAAGTGCGCAACCATATTTGCTTTCATACTTGTCGAGTTTCTTATCAACATTGCTAGTAGTTCCAGTATGTGTTTATATATCCTACTACACATTTCGATTGCACACAATTGTAAGATTAATATATTATATTAGGATAGCCCAGAACACGGTGTCTTGTATTTAATGAGAGGTTTGCTCAATGCGGTTCAACGTTGTTTCGAAGAGAACGCCTTGATCAAGTCATATTTATATTTGCGTGTGCTCGATCTTCTCTCAACTGTAGCGCAGGAAACTTATCCGTATCACATTGACAAGGTATTTAATTGTTTTCGTGTAATTACAAAGTTAGAAAATTGATGCGACACGTACAGCGTTTCAAAGAAACTTTAGAAATTAATTAGAAAAGGTTTCACTCAACTGCATTTGCAGGTTGATTCGAACGATAAATTGTACGGATCCGATCAGAAATTTATTGGCGAGGTCAATAAAATTTGTTCGAAAATTGTCGAGGAACTTCTAAATCATCTCAAACATCTTGGATCTACTGAGCAATTTGACAAACAATCTGCTCTAGCGCTTGAGCTATTCAACTGTTTTATTATCCGTGCAGATTTGAGAAATCCTGCGTTGGCAAACATAGCTATAAATTTGTGGCACTTGTCACAACGACATAACGCAGTGGATGCCAAAGCGACAGTAATTATGCGTATTAATCAAAACTGTGAACATTATATATACTAGTTTATTTCTAATATTTTTTCTGATTATTTCTTTGCAGATGAGGGTAAAAGCTTATATGACACAGAAAAGTCATCATCGAGAATACGAACATTTTGCTGATATTCTCAGGAAAATGTCGAAATAAATGACAGTAATATATTATGAACAATCACAACATAGTTTAAATACATTTTATCGGCAGTTCTTTTAGAAGACATTTTATAATTTTATGCAATAACTTTTCTAACTAGTTGGCTTTTCTGTCAAGTCAATCAGCAACAGTAGTGGAAAAAAGGAACAAAAGGATATGAATTATAATAATTAATTGGTAACTAATCATTATTGTATAGGCTATGGTTCAGTAATCGTAATACAATCGAGAAAAGGCTGATTCCTTTTGAAAAAATAAATAAAAAATAGTAGAATGACATTTTTTAAGCACAAATAAATTTTTGAAATTTGAAAGATTAATATCGTACTTATGGTTTGTTACACTCAATTGATCTCTAATAATTTTATGTTATAAATTATCATGTTTTACATTATTTTCATTTTTTAAATTGAATTTCTCGGGAACTTAGTCTTGTGCAAAAACTTTTATTCTACATCTTTAATTTACTTTTCCAAAAGAAATCAGTCCTTTTCTATACTGTGAAACTTGTATATATATACACACACACATCATGTTTTCCAAACTAGAAATGAATACTGTATAAAATGTATAATTAATATATGTATATGCATTTATACTTTCATGCAATAAAAATTTATCCAGATATTTATGTGAGTAACAAAAACTTCGTTAAAAAATATATTCTTACTAGTAGTGTTTCGCATTTTCTGTAATGTTTTATACATATAATTTATGTACATATAAATTTTATATATATATATACAAAACAAATTAATTACCCTTTCTCATAATTCAATAATTCATTATTCGTGAGTTCCCTTTCAATTACATTATCATTTATATTAGGTGAAGTAAAAAGTTCTGAGCGTTTTTTTGCTTTATTTCGACGATGAAAACGCTCAGAACTTTTTACTTCACCTAATACATACATTTTCATACATCGTGATATAATAATTATTCTCTAATGGAAGACATTTAATCTGGAAGACACAAAGAACATCCCCTATTCTGTTAAATAGACCATCCTTATTCTTTTAGTACAGAACGAAGCGCGTTCAAAAATATGTCAGCATGACGCTCTGTAAAGGTCAACGCAGGCCTCAATCGTACAGATTGATTGCCACATCCACCAGCCTGGATACCTAACAAGAACATGTAAAAAGACAGAAAATGTAACAAATCTGTTTTTAACACTTTCGTTACTTTATGTTACCATCTCACCCTTGGTCAAAAGTTTCTTGGTAAGAGCGTCTCGCATTTCCGGCGAGGCGCAATTAAATGCTATGAAAGTCCCACGTCCACGTACTGCGCTCATCACACTAGAATGCTCCTTTTGTATATCCATCAGATGTTTTAATATGTAGTCGCCAACCCGCGTAACTCTATCTAAAAGATTCTCCTTCTTGATTATCTTCAAGACCGCTTCCAGCAATATCACTTTGCTGGGATCGCCCATCCAAGTATTGAACACGCGATACGATTGTTTTGGCCTGCGATACGCAGAGATATGTAATTAATTAATCTCTCTCCGATACACACAAAACAAAACAAAAAAAAACAGATTGTACTTTAAATCCTCTGTGTGATAATAGCCGCCAAGTTGCATTTTTTTGCTGAAAGTCACGACGTCTGGTGACGTATCTAGATTGAAGTGCTCGTGACACCACATTTTTCCCGTTGGTCCGCCACCGGTTTGCACCTCATCGATAAGTAACGCGGCTCCGCGCTGGAAATGTTTCAAGATAAAATTGTGACATTGGAATATCTTATAACACACGGGAAAATAAATTCGCCTTGAAAAATACCTTTTTACCTTTCGTGTTATTCGTTGAAGTTCCTGAAAGAATTCTGGCGACGCATGGTTGTCGCCACCTTCTGATTGAATAGGTTCAATTATCACACCAGTCACAGGTACTTGTTTTTCCTTCTCGTATTTTTCGAATAATTCCTCGACCTGAAATTACATTTTCGAGTAATTCTCTCTTGTACACGTAAAGCTTTAAAAAAAGAAGAGAGTTGCTTGATAACTCTTTGTTGTTATTCAATGACGTTAATTTTAGGATAATTTTTTTTAAGTGACAACAACCTCTGCGAGACAACGTTTGTCCTCCTGCTGATTTTCCCGTTTGTTTTCCTCTAAAGGATACTTGTACTGCGGAAAAGTTGCGATAGGCCAATCAAAAGCTGGTATATCCAATTTGTGAATGTACTTGCTGTGAGTTGTGGAGAGACAGGCTAAGGTTCTTCCGTGGAAAGCACCTGTTGATATTAAATATTTCAGAAAAATTGTGCATTTTGATAAACTGATTTTTTTCTGCTCTAATAACGCATAAGACACCTTTGAATGACATAATAGAGTATCGCGGCGAGCCGGGTACTTGATTCATCATGCACGATTCCATCTCTTCCTTCGTAAACGACGCTTCTTGCCTCTGTTTCCCCGCGTACCAGATAAAAATATTTTTAAAAGCGTTTTCATTGGAACAAGAACCACACATCATTGTTGTAATATGAGATAATCCGGGTGGTGCGACCTGTTCAAAACGTGCTCCGTGAAATAACGGAAGAACAAAAATCAACGATCGAGCTGAAACTTGGATTTTTACCTCTTTCTGGAGCAAAACATCATGTAATTTGCTAGGCCAGTCTTTTCCTGGAAAGACACCTAATGCGGGTCTGTTTGCTATAATTTTCTGAAAGAAATCCAAGCATAAATAAATCGTCATAGAAATTCCGTTGCTTTTTCTATGACGTAGTAGCTGTATCACTCACCTGGTTAACGGGATCGGTGAGAGCCTCCAACATCGCCGAATGATTATACCCTAAAGGCATCGACGAGATTTGCATGTAAACGTCCAGCAACGCGTTTCCATCAACGTCCATTATGTAATTACCGGCGGATTTTTCGTAGTCTGCGAAGAATTGTACGGATGATGCTTGCTGAAGTCATAGATTTCAACACATTGTGACTCATTTTGTTCTCTGTACGTGTACATGTTTACAAAAAAACATTTTATATTGTTCATTTCAATCTCTTTCGGGAGATGTAGATAATAAATAAATGAGACAAAATTTTAAGAAATTATTTAAAAAAATCATATAATAATGTAATAGTCATATAATACGGATATTCAATCATGGTTACATTAATCTATATACGATGCTTGCGCGCAAAAGAAAATAAATAGGTATATCTAAAATACACAACAAACTGCCAAAGAGGTTTAATTCAAAATAATCGAGATACGTTTTCTGTAGATGAAACCATTGTTTTTGTTTTTTAGTTTATCTTTTATCGACACTGATAAATACAAAAATTGTTACCAAATTAAAATACAACGAAGATGAAGCGTTATAAAAGCGTAGCTCTTATCGACAACAAGTGGTTTAAATGAATAAATTACATGATGATAACATTGTATCACAACCAAAGCGTCTAGAAGTTCAGAATAGTCTGTAGACGTACATACCTGTATCATGTTCAATTCTTTCAGTAATGTGTGTGATCGAGGACCCGGCACTTCCGTCACAACTACCGGCTTTTCTGGTTCTTTCGGTGTTGAACCGGTTAAGCATCTTTTCCACGTTGCAACGCCTGCAACAATACATTCCTCAATTTAAAACCGTTTCCTATAAAATGTATAATTTACACGTATATTTCACTTGTATATATACAAATGTATATATATTTTTTTTTATTTTAACTATCTGCATTTATCTGTATTTTTGATGATTGTCGGATATTCATAATCTAAGCAGAAAAACAACTCATTGACTCGTTTAAGAGCTCTGATGACCAGTTTTATTGACGCTAGTTAAGAATGATTACTTGATATATATCGCTATGATTTTGCATCGTGCTCTTCATGTAAATCACTATAATGTAAGACGGCGATGTGTAAAAAAAAAAAAAAATAGAATAGAGTGGCACACACTTCTTTCATGCCATAGAACCAACAATAAAAACTATTGAAAATTAAAATCTCTACTTATTAAAATACACTTACATATGTGTGTGTATGAGAAGAATAATTTAATCTAGATTTTTTAAATTATATAAATATATATTAATAACCAAATATTTTGAAACATTTACAATTTTAATTGGAAAATAAGTGTTTATCTCTGAATATTATAGTATTAAGAGAATACACGTGATGGTTCTCGGGCATTTTGTATAAAAGTCAGATTCAAATTCACATAGCAACACATCCGGAGTTGAACATTCTTCAGAATTTTATATTTTTTTTTCCTTCGGCATTGATTCAACCTTTAGGATAAGATAACAAGTATCAAAAGAGCTACAACTTAACGATATGTATACAAAGTTGTATATACATGCTAAAGATACGATGACAAGAATATCTTTATCATCAGATATACGAGAGATTGGATTTTACATCAAATGTTATTTTATTACTTTCATCTGCTTATTTTTTCTTTTTTTTTAAATTCTTGCTACATCTTTCAGGTTTATGTGAGAACAAAGCGAGCCAGAACGAATTTATCGATTTTACTGCGAGGGTCCACGCAACATCACGACAAGAACAGCGTGTTTCCCATTTCACTATGCGCGAATTAATATAAAAACAAAATTTTGATAAAAGGAACAAACTGTAAATACCAGTTAGCAGTTGTCGAGATGAAGTCCACACGCTCAGCGCACGATGACACTGGTTAACAAGCATCTCCGTTCGAGTAAGTGGGAGCACGGACTACTAGGGCTGCTCCGGGCAGCGTCGTCTCTGCAGAAGGGATGGAACCGTACTGGTCGCTGATACGCGCTGATAACGTTCACCTAGTTAGAGAAGAGCCGAGAGCGATGCTCGTGGGGGCGCGAGCTGCAGCCACTTCTACACACTCAGGAAAAGTCGTGTAGGACGCTCGAATATCGATTTCGAATAGAAAATATGAAAATATCACACGTGTGAATGTTAACGCATTCTTTTGTTATATTTCTTTTAAAACAGTGTCTGAAACAATTTTGAGAATTTTTATTCTCATCGAAAGATAACGTAAGATACGTTGAAAAGAGAAAAATGAATTGGAATCTTTTGAGATCGACCGCAAAAGTGTAACTGCTGATTAATTAATGCGAGATATCAAATCGTCGTTCTTGCTTACACAACTGTCTGATGTCGTTCCGCTACAAATACCGACGTGCTTCGTGTCTGGAATGGTATATTACATTTCCAGCAATACCACGTATAGCGTGATGTGATTTCGGTGAAAGTGTAAGTACCGAATTCGTGCTTTTTACTCATTATTCGTTATTATTTAAATCGGTTACTCACACAATTTTTTTTTTTGACAATATATTATTATATTATTACACACATATGCAATTGCATCTCACTCCATTGCTGTCACAGTGACTACATAATTATACGATATACGTTTAAATGTACGTACACATCAGTGGTCACATGTTACGTACATATATACAGTTGAAAATGTGTATGCCGTACATTGGTGCAGTATTTGTACTGCGCTCGACCTCATTACAAAAGAC
>QVOB01027471.1:0-16446 GCA_014839585.1 Pseudomyrmex concolor | reverse complement strand
TTATTGTGATTTTGTTTTTATTCTTCTGCGCACGATCCGGCGCACTCTATCGACTGCGTGCGCATAAGTTCAAGAATAGTAGGGATAAGGGGAATTGTTAACACTAACGCGAGTAGTCTGGACAAATGTGTTAACAGTAACGCGATTCGACTGTAGGTACGTGTTAACAAACTACGCGATGACTAATCAACAAAGCGTCTCGCTTCCGGAAGTTTATTATTTTTAAAAAGCTGCGTTCTTTTCTCTAGTCCTGATGAAACTTCCGTCTACGCGGCAGCCTTATAAAAGAGCATTATGTGTACCAAATATTGTATCACTTTGAAATTTGACTTAAAAGTTTTAAATGGATAATAAGCAATATTGGCTTGATTTCTTTCTAGTGACTTGAGAACTCCAACATATATTTGTCTACATGTTTCAAATCCCAAGTTTAAATTTCAGTTTCAGTAGATCTAGTCTTAAGTGAAATCCAAACTACCGTACTATTAATAATTTTTTAACACTGCTAATTAATTGTGCAATACTTGGAAGCTCGACACAATTTGTTTTTCATTTGATATACATACATGCGGTCTTTGCAATCGGCAGAAAAGGACCGGCTTGGAAAAAAATCTGTTTAGGCAGATTTCAACTCGGGACTTTTAGGCAGTCTTGTGCTAAAGCCACGAAACTAATGACCGGTCAAATAAGTAACGTTTTAAATACATAATAAACGATACGCTCTTTATTATTACGCTCATTAAACGTGCCAATGAGCAATGCGTTCTCATTGCTTAGTTTAAAAGATATATTGAGAAATAATTTTTTTATGAAAATAACAATATAGATGACTTAATAATATACGTACAGACATTATTGAGATCCTGTCGACAATAATGCTAATAACGCGCTTGTAGCTCCTACAGAAAATATATAGTTTAATGCAGGTGAAAACGTCTTCAAGATATAGAATGAAGACACAATAACAAACGCCAAGAAAAGAGCATTGTTGTAGAAAATGGAGAATGTTGTTGCTTCATAATCCGCCACTTCATTTTTCTTCCACAAAATTCTAGAAACATTCAAAAATATTACTTAAAATATTACTTAAAATATTACATAAATTATTATTTATTATGCACAAGATATAACATAAATATTTAGAATAACATAAATATTTAGATTAACATAAATATTTAGAATAACAATTACCTTTCATCTTTTTCCTTTTTACTCATTTTCTTGTCCTCTGCAAGCTTTCGATTGATCTCTTTCGTTACAGCATCTTCTCTTTTTACAGCAATCTATATAATGTATTATATCTTTTTATTTGTATATATATATACATGTGTGTATAAAACATGTAAATATAAAATAATATTAATTTCCTGTTATTTCTCAAGACTACATATTTTTCATCAGCAAGTTCGAAGAGGAAACAAAACTCACAAAATCTCTAATTTAATGTCAAAAATTATGACAGAAAGTTTTTTGTTATATATTTAAAGTAAATAAGTATTGCTATTTCTATAATACAGAATTTTTCATTCTTCTAAATATATAATGTATACCTTATGCTTGAGGATGAATTTTGTGTTTTTGTATGCCAGTGCAAGAGAATATGTGCTTGCCAGTGTAACTACTATAAAATATATCAAGTTGGAGTATAAATCAATTAAATGTATTCTCCAAAATAACCCTGAAACACATAAAACAGTTTGATTAATGTGAAAACATAATTAATTGATTTAATCTTGCAAATGCTAAATGTGACAAACAAAAGTAGATCTCATTGGATAAGATATATGATTAGATATACGAAAAGTTTAATTACAGAAATATTAAGTGTAATTTATATGAGATTATTTATGTTTTGTATTTTTTAAATTGTTTACAAATTGTGTGTATTATATATTAGCATTTTTTTTCTTTGCAAATTTCTGTACACACTCACAGATAGGTATGGCCGAAACAATCAACGCGTTGCCGTAAAATAGCGCCGAGGATTTTGTCGAGACATTCCTAGAGAAGTCCTGCAGCAATAGCTCCTCCTCCTTGGTGAACGATTTTGATTTACCGGACATTTTCGACAATTTACCGATATTAGAACAAGCAGACAAATCACCTCGTTGTTTCGCCACTACATGGAAACCAACCAAACTGACGGCAAGTGAATTATCATATGTAGTGCGCGTGCGTAAAACCAGCCGGTGTGGAGATGTCGTCTGACGACGTGTACAGAAACGTCATCGTTGCTATCGATTGCGGCATAAATCGTTTGCTCCCCCTATAAACAAATGCTTCAAGCTATTGATATAAGTTTATGTTCATATACATCACCGATTGCAGTTAAATTAATAACTCAATTTACCGATTTTCTTCTCTCTCTCTCTCTCCTGCGAACTTACAAAATAAATCGTCCATCGTCGAGATCGAGATAACAGTCATCAACAGTCGCGAATGAACACATCTGGTGTTTCCCGAGTACATATTGTGAGTCACTTAGTGGAATTTTTGACAGATTGATTGATCTGCCATTTAATCATCAGATACTCCCGGACGTATCTCCGACGAGATTGTCGGTTGTGGGCACGTATCCGGATGTATCTGATTCTAGTGTGAAGATTCGCGAGAGATTGCGCGACGAATATGGACGGTGTGAACGAGAAGTCCGCGGCGGACTCGCGAACGTTGTCAACGCTGACCGAGAATCATAATCATAACAGACTTCGCAAGAGGAACGTAGCCGATTCGAGGAATGGCAATGGAGCCAACGAGGAAAATGCGAGAATTGAACGCGTGCCCCTCGTGATCTTGCCCGACTTCACGAAAGCATGGCACGACGGCAACATGCCACGGATACCTGACGTCATTATTACAGATGTCACATCAGATAAACTGCAAAACGGAGTGCTAATTCACAAAGACAATTGCGATAACAACGACGACGACGACTCCAGTGCGACAGACCTTTTCATCAATCGTGAGAAGATGAAGATCAGCGTCATATGTAGCAGTATCGCTAATCCGGATCTGACTCTAGGAGAGCTAAGACTGCTTGGCTGCAGCAACGAGGGCTTCGTTAATGGTACTTTGCCAAAGTGACAGTACATTATGATCAATAAGGAACCTTACAGTGATTTTGTCCGAAGACTTTTATTCAAAGACTTTTATTCTCTATGAAAGATTTTTTTCCTGTATCGATTGTTATCATAGTTTCTAGATAGCATCTTTCAAGTGTGTCTTGCAATAAATTTGTCTTTAAAAACAATGGTTCCTTCTTGAAAATAATTTAATTACTTGTAAACCAAATCTTGAAATCATAAAGATGATCTGTAGATGATATACGAAGGGTACTATGGCCAAAGTTATTGAGATTGGTGCAAGAAGATTTTGAGCCAGTGAGTGGACTGGAAACTATACATACCTGCATACCGAATGAGATTTATCAGCAGATACTGAAAGACGTGGCACGTAGCGGCAGTCATATTTCGCAAGATGCGACAGAAAAAGAAACAGAGAGCTTTCAGGAGCAATTGACACAGCTTATGTGCTGGGTGCTTCACAGACATTCACAATTGAAGTTAGTATTTTCAGACACAAGTGATTATAATAACGATAAAGCAAAATTTACGTGTTGTAATATAAAATAATGCATACTTAGTTACTACCAGGGATATAATGATGTGGCAGCTAGAGTGCTGCTCGTGATGGGATTGGAAGCAGGTTTATACGTACTTGAAAGTATATCATTGGAATTCCTAGAAAGATTTATGGAAAAAACTATGGAAAAAGTGAATCAAGAACTATTCTATATATTTGCACTGCTGGAGCGGATACATCCAACACTTCTGGAACATTTAGAAAAGTTAGTTGCGTTATATATTGAAAATATATATTTTGTATATTATTTGTTCATTTTTTCTTCTTTATATATTATTAATGATAAATATATTAATGATAAAATTTCTGTTTAGTGTAGAACTGTTCCCACACTTTGCTTTAGCTGAGTACACAACATGGTATGCTCACAAATATGCAGAAAATAGAAAGTTGTTGCACAGATTATTTGATTATTTTCTGGGCAGTCCCCCACTGATGCCTCTCTATTTAAGTACAGTAATTGTTGCGTATAGAGCAGCTGAAATCTTTAATACTACACCTGATATGGGACACACACACAAAGTTCTGTGTACAGTAAGTGTAAAACTTTAACTACAAAAAAAATGAATAATATAAATGAAAAGAAATAATTACGTTACAAATTTTGCATTTTTTCAGTTGCCAGATGACTTACCTTTTGAAACTCTCTTACTAGAGGCAAAGGACTTGTATCGAAAGTATCCTCCCGAGTCCATTAGTAACGACGTTAGAAATTATGATCACAAGAGAAAGATTAAGGAACAAGAATGGAAAGCAAAGGCAGAAGCAAGTCGGCAAGAGAGAGAAAGACAACGAAAATTAAAAGTCGTACAATCGACTCCGAGGATATCTTATCGCATCAGGAGTTATAAAACCATCACAGTTGTGACCATTTTAGCTTTAGGAATATATGCTTTCATAAGATCCTCGACTGGACTCAACTGACATTAAATGATATTACTCGTGAAAAGAACGAGTATTTTTACACATACATTTTTTAAGACAGAAAAAACTCTTTGATATGTTTGAACAAGAAATTGAGAAATGTGTGAAGGTTATTCAAGAATGTTTCGCCAAAGAAGGCAAATATACTGCTAAAATTACGACTTGAGAAGTTCGTCATTTGTATGAGAAATTTTATTTTAGAACATATAGATCAGAATTTTGTGCATTCCTATGCTGCCTTTATGCTGTGTTCTCTAGAGCTGATCTAAAAAGTTTTGCGTGTATGTACTAAATCACATGCGTATAAAAAACTTACGCGTATTTTCTTTTGTTAAAAGTCTTTTAAAATCTATTAAGTTTATTAAAGATTTATAACAAAGAGAAGATTTTCAGATATTCAAATAATTGCTAAAACCAAAAAAAAAAAGATTCGCTAAAAAATTTAAAACTTTTTCAGTAATATATATAATGTATATGTATATACAGAATATATTTATGTTGTGTGTTATTGTCGGGAAAAATTTTATATGTATTTTAATCTTGAAAAAAATGAATATAATAGTTATTGTTATGGTCAATGAAACTGTCTTGTTTTTCAACAATATTCATTTATTATCATTGGTAAAAAGAGAATTTTTGGTTGTAATTTACATTGTAACATGTTTTATTCTCTAAATGCGTACCGCACTACGTATTGTTTATAGTATTGTTTATTTAGATTTAATATCACTATATGACACAAAATGCTATATCAGAAGGTATATAATTGTTATCGCTCATAAATTTTACACGATATGTATTTATATCTTATCACTTTTTATATTTTGTACATGAAAATTACTTTGTAGAAACGTTTTCTTAAGTTATATAAGTTTTGTAAGTTTATATTCAAGGATTACAGAGAAGAGAGACATACAAAATATCTTATACAATATTTTTAGATATTTCTGTATCTTTATATCTACACATAAAAGAATGTTTGAAGTCGTAATACAATTTTTCTGAGAGACAGTTACTGTGTATCTTTGTTAATTATATACTTTATAATAAATATTTTATCGTTTTTCCCGATTTTACAATATTATATGCTACATTATATGTATACTGTTCATGTGTTTGTTGCACACTGTGAATTATTGTAAATATATGGCATGTTTATAACACAACGGATTTATAACTTCTAAGTTTGAAGTGCTATCTTTATTGTTATTCTAATTGTGATGTATCAGTCATTGTAAATATTAGTGTGTATAATTTATATATATATGTACACACATATATATATACATATATATATATGAAAATTCTTCTACATTATTGCTATATGTATGTTATACTAGTCATGGTAACTCAATTATTCTTTGTTGAGATCACAAGTTAATATAACTCACAAATTAGTAAAAAATGTATATTACAACCGATTACGAGTATAAAAATGTATGTGATGTTTATGTGCGCATCACTAGTATATAAGAAAAGAGAGAGAGATAATATACATTATATTTATAAGATATACATGTGAGCATATAGCCAGTTGAAGTAAAAGATATTAATATTTCCAAAAATGATTTTTGTAATTTAAATATTATTTTATAAATCTGTCCAATTGATATTTAATGGTAATGTTGTGTAATGAGATATTTTAACAGATACACACAAATATAGTAGAGTTCTTGATATTATATTGATTAAAAACATCATTTAACATTGATTATTTAATTAGAAAATGATTTAAAATTCAGATAATTAATCTTGAAAGGTTTTATGTAAAAAGGATGAATTTGTCATTCTATAGATTGAATATTAATGTTTAGTAAGACTAATAAGAAATAAGAAATGTTAAGATGATACAGAATCATCTACAGTCCTGTTACGTTCCTTCGCAGCTCGTTAATATTGGCAAACGTCATGTCAGATTTATTACACTTTCAACAAAACTGAGTTAATGTATGCCAAGATATCACGATTTCTCAGAATTTCAGTGTGATCCACTCCAGGAAACCCTTGATGATAAACTTTTTGTTTTTGCGACTTCTGCCAATGCATGCATGCCTCCAAACTTCTTATATTTACCGTTCCGTCTCCATCTCCGGAAATTAGCTGAGGATAACCGCTTATATCGGTCCCTTTATAGTATAATCTGTATTTAAATTTTAAACAGTCTTTTATTTTATATGCATTTACATACACACACATAAATATACATATGTATTTCAAAAACATAATGTACAAACTTTTCTACAGTATCCACTTTGCTGCCATATAAACAGTGCACTTCAACACCTGGTGCTGTAAAGTCTAACTGATATTTTTCATTGTCCTTTCTAAACTCCCAAGCGTTAGGAACACCAATATTTCTGCGAAAAAAAGTCAAGAATATATTTTTAAAAATATAAAATTTATTGTTAGATCAGATAAAATAAGCAAAATAAATTATCTTAATAAAAATCTAGCATACACAAAATACTCTTGTAAATCATTTAATGTGTAATTTTTCCGATCTGATTGCACCAAAATTTCTGTCTCTTTCCAAAATAATTTCGAAGGTAGAAGCCATCCCAAACTTGGACTTGTTATTTGTTCATTTCTCAATATACTCTCGCGAAGAAAATACGCGCCTAAATCATCTCCTGTAGTGGAAATAATAAAGTTAAAATTTATAGAGTAATGTGCTACGACTTTACATACGAAACGAACGAAAATGCTCACCGATAGCAAATACCTTGATAGCTTTGACAGATCCTGCCCATACTGCACTAAGCGTGATAAAAGCATTTATGTATTTGTCCTTCCACTTTTGACTCTGACGTTGCAACATTATAAGACTCATAGGTCCGCCCATGCTGTGAGCTAATAACGTTACCGGTGTATTATTATTCATTATGTATGTTTCCTCAACAAGATCTTTCAACTTAACAAAGAATTCCTCGCTTTCACCTAAGAGAATTGACAGGTCTTTTATCACTTCTATATACTCCTATATACTGTTCTGTTAATTGAATAGAATATGCATTGTGCAAAATGTGAGCCGAAATTGCTTGTCAAATATTTGTTAGTCTCGTTTCTTTGTACATACTAGGTCCTTTTCTGAAATCATAAGGTGCGCCACGTACTGACAAATTCCTGATATATCCCAAATCATTTACCAACATATTTCCGATGTCTTTGAAGTATGAACCAGGAGAAGCTCTGCTAGGATCTATGTACTCGACTACAAACGGATCACCCCATCCTGGTATCCTTATGTCTACTCCGGGCTGATTGCTTGTAGTCCTTGTCACATTGTCATAATTCAATTTCAAATTATCTATCTGCAGTGAATAAAGTTGAAGAATGTAATTTCGAGTAACATGAAAGTGAAAAGCAAGAAACACATGTGTAATTAAATAATCATACAAAACAGTCTATCACAACAGGTACAAGCAGTTCCATGTTCAGCCATAAGCTGAAATAATCATTCGATATTTTTTGGCAGATGTAATGTACTACTGACGTCTTGTTAATTTTTGCTTCGACTTGGCTGCCGCCATCACCTGGAACTGCATTATTTTCCTTTGTAAATACTTTGTATGCACTTTTCACAATCGTATCTTAACTAGTCGCTTTGTATGATGCTAGTAATCAAAACAACGTTTACCTAAAATAACAGGTAATATCTGTCTAGGTTTAACGCGCCAAAGCTGCGCTGATTGCACAAAAAGCAAGAGAACAATTATTTTATTTAAGAAAACTGCCAGGCGCATTGTTTGTTCCGATTACGGTATTGAAATTCGTTTCCAAAGTTCGTGGCACTGATAATACTCGATATTACACTCGTAATTAATTCAGTGGATAATTTCTCGAAGTTATTTTTCCTTCAAAACGAAAAAAAACAAATATATATATTTGATGACTATCTAGTTTTACTCCATTCTGTACATACACACTCGGTGTAATCAGCTGATTATAAGTCAAGAACATGAAACGGGAAGAGCTTGTAGCCAATCCGAGTAACAGATTAAGATGAAAATATCTTTCTATTGGCTGATCTCACATTTGCAAGTTGTCATATATATGTATATACAATTACGTGTTCGTGCACATTTACTCATTTAAAAAATAGATTTTTTATTTAAAACGTTGTTCTAAACTGCTGACGAACATAAATTTATTGTCGCTAAATGAGATTGTTTAAATGTTTAAAAAAAAACGTGTTACAAAAACATGAATTTTGCTCAATAAATAAGATAAATTATATTACATTTTTTATCTTTATTGTGTTGATCAGAATGGAGTTTGTTGTAAGTAAATCTAATTAAATTTGAGTTTGACACATTAGTCATTAATGAATAGTCTCTTCAATTACAAAGGCGGCTTGTATCTTAATTAGCAATAATGTTGTTTGTTTCATGTTGCTTTTTTTATTATTATTCCGATGTCTTTTCTCGCGTTTCTTTTATCGTTTTAATCTTTACTTATTTATTTGTCTTTGATGCGTTGATCTAAAAAATATAACAATAAATCCTAGAAACAAATATATAAAAACAAATTGTTTAAACGAGAGATTTATTGTAAAAAGTAAAGATAAAAAAGAGATAGAATTAACAT
Source organism: Pseudomyrmex concolor (assembly GCA_014839585.1). Taxonomy (NCBI): domain Eukaryota; kingdom Metazoa; phylum Arthropoda; class Insecta; order Hymenoptera; family Formicidae; genus Pseudomyrmex; species Pseudomyrmex concolor. The sequence goes on along the minus strand of QVOB01027471.1, from coordinate 7,293 downwards.
TTTCCGTGGGTGTTTTTTTAAGTCGAGCACTATTGATATCTTAAAAAAAAGAAGCCGAGATTAAACGCATGTTGGATCAATCAACGGTGCTTAGCTCTGTCTGTCACGGGACCGCCGTAGAAACGACACGCGATAGCGCGTTAAAAGGAGACTGTCGGGAACGAAAACGCCGCGTCGCGTGCACGAAACGTTGAGAATCGCGTATAGGTGGTATAGATCAGAGAAGACGTTTAACCTCTCTTTCCGGCGAAGAACGTTCCGTCGAGGATGGCTGATATCAAGCAAGATCACAAGGGCGAGGACGTTGACAGTTACGGAATGGGCAACAGTGCCGATCCGAAGAACATGCAGGAACTGACGCAATACGTGAGTAGTCCTTAAATTTGTGTACAAAACGATGTGTATACATCGCGACACAACCGTTGACGTTATTAGATGACTTTTGTTGCAGGTGCAAACGTTGCTGGAGAATATGCAGGACAAGTTTCAAACGATGTCCGACCAGATCATAGGAAGAAATATCCTTTTACTCGTACTTAACCTTAAAAAAACCAGAAGTTTATTTGTTTCTAAATCATATATGCATGTTAGTCAATCAAATCTTGCACAAGAGTTGTGACGTTTATATCGTATTAAAAGCAAATATCACAATTATATATACACGTTTTTACACTGTATGAAAATCCTTATTAAGAGATACTAGATGAAATGGGCAACAGAATAGACGATTTAGAGAAAAACATAGCTGACTTGATGACGCAAGCAGGTGTTGAAGGTGGTGATAAATAAAGTGGCGGCTTCATGATAGATTGAACTCCCTTTAATCCACTAATCAACAACTTCATCCAAAGTATCCAAGTCTCGTATGTATATTATTATGAACAAAGAATATATACAAGCAGTAAGACATAGTTTTTTGTTACATTATAAAAAATAAAATTACACTTTTGTACATAAATGTGTATTTTGGTGTTACTTAAAAAAAGAGCTTCACACAATCATAGTATTAACTGCAACACAAGTTACATGACTTTATGCCATAAACAAGTGTATATGTAGGTTTTTATTTCTGAAATGTCTTTCACTCTATTTAATAAAATCATATTTTAAGATAACTTTGTGCATTTGATAGATACTTAAATAATATCGAGTTAAAAATGTAATGTAATAAGATATTTGTAAAGAGAAAATATATTGATAATATATTGATAAGAGAGAGAGAGAGAGGATTACTTTGTACGATTCATCATTTTAGGAGGTATGCGATATATTATCGATGAGATTAAGGACTTATGACTCGCGGGAATAGCTGGGACGGGTTTGAGAACAAAGCGTTTCTTTACTTTGTATCCGGATTGTCTTTTTCTCTAAAACGGAGAAGAAAGGAAAGTTAAACTGACAATTAAAATTACATGGTTTTATGCCTAGTTCTCACAGGCTTCTCTTGAATCGATTCTGATTCAGTTTCCTCTGTGCTATCCTCTTCGACTTGAAGAGATTCCGAAGAGTTCGTGAATCTAGTTCGCACGGAATCCTGAAAATAATTTTATATCACATTAATATTCAAAATTGAAACAATGGAACATTATGTTTCGACGTTAGTGCTCACAACAGATTCGGTTTCTCGATTAGCAGCTATGTTTTGCGATGCCACAGGAGAGGAAATAAATCGGCTGGCTAAATTTGTTAACGAATAGGCTTGTCGAAACGAGGTCCTACCTACTGTGTCCAATCTTGCAACAGAATCAGGGACGCGAATTGTCTCTCTAAATTCCTGTATACATTATTCTTATTTAAATAATTGATAACACTTTTTGTGTTAAATACAGTAAAGCTATTAAAATGTAAAAAATTATTATAACGCGCGAATATCAATTTGAAGCAAGTTTACCCCATTCATCTCTCCTCTCGCAATTTGAAAGTCCTGCACGTTAAAGGATAAATAATATTGACTACATATATTAGTGTAGCACGATTATAATATTTTTGCATGTTTATACATTATCACGATTCTTTTAAATGTATTTATACGTATGTATTATTCAGCCTAAGAAAACTAGAATTAGATTTTATCCCACCTCAAGATCTTTGGCCTCATCAATAGCTGCGACGTCCTGATACGCCTTCGTCAGAAGTTCGAGGGCTTTAGTATGAAAGCTCAATTCAACAGTGACGAAATCCAAGAGTACGGATTTTAAATCGTGCAACTTGCGTCGCTCAAACGAATCGATCTGTTCCTCCAATCCTTTTACCAGTCGGGATACCTCGACGGACGCTTTCATCAATTCTGATTCTGCTTGCGACTGATATTCTTTCTCGGTTAAAGGCTTATAAGAAAAAGAAGAAATCTTTTGGGATTTGAAATTTATAATTCTTCAATTAGAAAACTATATATTGCTATCGCGATATCTTCAAGGATACTATCATTTGTCGATTCCTAGGATTTCTCTCCCGGACTTTATCCAGGTGTCGACGTCTCGTGAGTTCTCTGTCACGCGCCGCAAAGGTGCTTTTCACGTCATCTCGGGCGTACTTGCAAATTGTCGCGTATTGCGAAAGAGGTGCAATCACTTTGGCATCTAATCTTTGTACTTCCGCGTCTCTAAAGTATAAAATATGCACAAGTTTAAATAAACTTATAACAATTATATATTAATAATTTTTTATTTGAAATATACACAGAATTAAACTCTGAGTTTACTTGTAATCGCCGATAACTGATAATGTTGCAGAAAAGTTTGCGAGTCCGATACTCATTGATCGATTTATAACTTCCGAATCCGCATACGTTTGTACTATTTTAGCAAGTTCGTCGCCTTTATCGCGTAATCTAAAAAAAAAAGAACAGTTAAAGTAAATCAAACAACAAGACGCAATGTTGTTGAGACAATAAAAGTTGGCGCGTGTCACTAAGGAGAAATAATCGATAATTTGTCGGTGGAACATTTCGTCACCTGGCAGCTTTCCTGATGTACGCCGCGAATATTGTGCACAATTCAGCGAAGTGTTTCTCCACACCAGTTATGCGGTCTTGTACAAACTTCGCTTCTTGTTCACTAAAATTCATCAACAAACATTCATTTATTTCGCTTGTTTGCGATCTGTTAAATACAGTTTAAATAAAACTGAGAAAACTCGGCTAATAAACTTACTATACACTGCTCTGAGAGCGCACTCGAAGCATCTTTTCTTTTTCTTTGCAGTATTCGATAAACTTCTCTTATATTCTATCTTTTAAGCTACATGTAAAGAACAATCGCTCTTTCCTTTTGTGCACACGACCGGTGACAGTTGCCTACTGACAGATGGTGAATTGCAGCAGGTGAAGTTGCGCCGCCTTTTCTATATTCCTTTCAGGCTGACTATATATATATGTAAAGGGGGGGGTCGTTTATAAACTCCTAACTCCTACATGCCTGCGTGCTACTTACAAATATTGTAAATATCACACAATAAAAAAGTATGTATTTAAAAGATAAGAATTGTTAAATGCGTGCAATATAAATTTAGCGTGCGTAATTTCAATTTTTTTAATTTTTATTTTTTGTTAATAATGTTAATAACATAAAATAACATACTTTAAACAAACAATATAATGATATGTTTTATAAAAATATTTTTTATTGCTACATATATATATGTACATATATTACAAATATTTGATAAATAATGACTAGCTTGTGTTTTTTTCCCTTATCACAGCAAACGAGTGTCCCGCGCCAGCACCAACAAGAATACCAATAAAATTGGATGGAAGCGATAGAACTTCTGGTCGTAAGACGTTCTCCGTGTTTCCGTTGCCGCAGTTTCCATGCTCGTTCCAACCCCAACACAATATTGTTCCATCATCTACAATTTTGACTTGTTATAAATGATCTTTTATAAGCAGATGTACTTATTGCTTTACAATTACCAGCTAAGGCAACATTATGCTCTGATCCAACTGCAAGTTGAATAATTTTTCGAGTGCTATCAATACGCTGAAGTCCTATAGAGACTTGTGGATTTGAAAGACGGCCCAATTGACCGTAATTATTTCTGCCCCATGAAAAAATAGTACCATCTAAAATCATATATAGAGTCCATTTTAATTTGAATGATTCAATTATACATGCATTGTGAAAAACAAGTCCAGCTACTTACTGCTCAAAATATTTATATGACTCCATCCTGTATGGATTTGAACTGATGCATCTAGTAACAGATTGGTTTGCACACATTGTAATGCTTCAGAAGATATTTTAGAAAAGATTCCTAATTGTCCGTGTTTATTATCACCAAAACCATGTATATCATACATGTCTTTTTGTCTTTTTGTCATGATTATGGTATGATGCTGACCACAGGCAACATCTTCTACATTTCCCTGCAGTCTTGATTCTAGAACTATTATATTATTTTATATTATAATTAAAAACATTCTTGCTTTTTTAAAAATAGCTTTTTAAAAAGAGACTTATAGTCATGTGAATTATGTGACAAAGTTTGTTATACCTTTGATAAATTTACTTGAACAAGCATAAGATTCTGAGACTTTGGGGTCAATTAAACCTAATTGTCTTTTATTATTTGCTCCGCAAGTATAGAGTCTGCCGTTTTTGGTTACCACCGCGGTATGTCGCAAGCCCATAGAAACGCGTTTGATTTTCTCACCAATCAATATTCTGCAAGCATGTGATAACTGAGAAAAATCTGAGGTATCTAAACCCAACTGGCCGTAACGATTCGAGCCCCATACATATAGATCGCCGTCTTTCGTTAATGCCGCGGAACTATCCCATCCGCAACACACGTCTACTATTGTCTCGTGTTCTAGAGAATGTATCTGCTGAAATGTTAAAACATTTCTCTGTTTGACGTCAACACCAGCTTGGCCTTTGTTATTTAATCCGCAAGAATAAACACGACCATTTGTGTCTAAAATCAATGTATGACCAGCACCACCAACGATCTTCTTTATGTTTTCTAATCTCAAAGAACATCCGGATAAATTGACTTCTTGAGGTAAGATGCATTGTTCGAACAACATACCTTGCCCTAACTGACCATGAGAATTTGCACCCTGGAAAATTTGCTTTTGCTGTTTATTTGCTTACATATATGATAGATTTGATTTAGATGTTATATGCAATTCTAGCTTTTTGAAAATTAAGTTTCGAATATTATGTTGATGTACTTACCCATGAAACTAGATAACAAATTGACATTTTTAGACAGTATTTTAATGCTTTCTCTCTTATGTGTGTGAGTAATTCACTTTTTTTTTCTTAATTTTTATAGATACCGAGTGATATATAATCTTACATGTGATTATATTGAAACACGCAACGTGAAAAAGTCTGCTACTATAGGTACACGGCGAAGTTATTTTAAATATCAAAAATAATAGAATGAACGATCAGTGTAAAATTTTGCGTCAAATAAGATTATCACATATTATTTTACGAAAAATACACGACGTATATCTTATTTGTTCAATAAGTTTGTTACATTTATCTACGTAAATAATTTGATGTATAACAGGATTTATGTGTGCTGAATAATCTTTTATCTTGGCAACACTGACTATCAGATGATTTTGTGCGTTTACATATGTATATGTATGTATTAGAAACAGACGGCGTGCAAATGCTTGTCAGAAATCAGAAAATAAATCTATAATAAAAATGCAATCAGTTGAACAGTTTACTTCCGGATGTGCGTGAAGTATACTATAAAACAATATTGTTTTTAATAATTACGTGAAATAGGAAAACAGCAAGTGAAACAAAATGGAAGAACCGGAACCGTTTGTGTTCGAAATGAAACTGCTAGAATGTTGCATGTTCAAGGAGGTTAAGTCGGATCTTTTGCGCGCGGTAGACGAATGCTCCCAGCGTGGTTTACTACATAGTGCTAAATGGTAATGCGATCTTCCGCTCGATAAACTCAATTATCACGTTTTTTTTATCTGGAAATTTACATTTACTTGACATTTCATGTTTTTACAGGTCAGCCGAGTTGGCCTATTGTTTGAAAGATGTGAAAACTGTAAAAGCAGACGATTTAACGTGTACCTTCGAGGAATCGAACGCTTATATTTTAGCCAAGACGTATTTTGACTTGAAAGAGTACGATCGAGCAGCTTATTTTACAAGAGACTGTAAGAACGCGAAAGTCAAGTTTCTGCATTTGTATTCACGTTACTTGTCAGGAGAAAAGAAGAAACTGGACGACATGACGGACGTGCCACCGGATCCTACAAAGAACGACAGTCTGAAATTGCTATGTGCCGATCTAAGAAAGGATTATCTGGTTTCGAAGTTAGACGGTTATGGATTATATCTCTTTGGTGTGACATTGAAAAAGTTGCAACTTCTCAGAGAGGCAAAGGATGTTTTGATAGAGGCTGTACATAAAGAGCCAATGCACTGGGGTGCCTGGTTAGAACTGACTGCATTGATTAGAGATAGGGAAGAATTGGAGAGTTTATGTCTACCGAAACATTGGATGCAATATTTCTTCACAGCACACATGTATTTAGAGTTACAGCTCATAAATGAGTGTTTACAAATATATGCTCAATTGCAAAGCTTCGGCTTCCGATCAAGTCCTTATGTACGAGCTCAAACTGCAATTGCAGTGCATTACAGAAGACGTAAGTTAACGAGAGTGCGAAATGTTTTAGAACTGCTTTTTTTTTTTTTTTTTTTTTTATTTCACATGTATATTTTATTTTAGATGTTGAAAATGCATTACAAATCTTCAAAACGATAATAAAAGAAGATCCTTATTGTCTTGACAACATGGACACATTTTCAAATTTGCTTTATGTAAGAGAAATGAAAGTCGAATTGGCGTATCTGGCGCACAGAGCCACTGAAATAGATAAATATAGACTAGAAACTTGTTGTATAGTAGGTGAGAGTTTGTTGCATTTTTTGTAAAAATGTTTTATACATATATGCACACGTAAAAACAATTTATACTTCAAAACATCTCTATTTTAGGAAATTATTACAGCTTGAGAGCTGATCATCAGAAGGCAGTGATGTATTTCCACAGAGCTTTAAAGATAAATCCGCAATATCTATCAGCTTGGACACTGTTGGGTCATGAATTTATGGAAATGAAAAATACTAATGGCGCTATCCACAGTTATAGACAGGCAATAGGTACGATCTATAAATTCGTTTGATCATATGTAAACATCATAATGATATTTATAAACTCGATAGAGGTAAATAGACGAGATTATAGAGCGTGGTACGGCTTGGGTCAGACGTACGAGATTTTAAAAATGCCGTTTTACGG
>QVOB01027470.1:0-21413 GCA_014839585.1 Pseudomyrmex concolor | reverse complement strand
GTAAAAAAACAAGTTGTTGAGAAGAATTGTGATAGGTCGAAAGTAAACAGTCACCTGTTCCAGACCCACGCAAGTCAAGGTTGCTACATCTTAATCGAAGATCCGACTTATCTGATCGCGCGTCTCAAATGTTTCTGTCTTTCAAACAAACGAGGCAGACATATCTCTCAAGCCCGTCCTCGTCGGCTACGTAATGTATCAACCGCACACGATTGTAGATGCGCGTATGCTAATGATTATCGTTCGAAAGAGAGATGAGATCAAAGAGTGAAAAGTTTGAAAAAGAGGGGGCTAATGGCTAATCTGACATGCCGTCAGATGCAATATCGTCTCGAGAACGTGTAATGTGTTCTCGCCGGATGAGAGAAAGCATCGAATACCTTCCACGGACATGCCGCGAGCCAACACCGCGAGTGATTGTCCCTAAGAGGGGCTACTGGCTTTCGCTCTTTTCGCCACTCGACCGTAAATTCCAATTTTCGCTCTTGTCTCGCTGCTTTTACCTGAATATTACCATACCGCGCGCGTCTAATAAATATGAAAGCGGACAGTCAATTTGTTCGACTAGACCGAGATCCGGTAAACTCATGTACATCCTCGAGTTCTCACCTGCTCGTGAATTTCTTATGAGTAAAACTTACGAACCACAGCCGATTTCCGCATCGAAAATTTAGATAAATATAATTTGTATTATTTGTATTATTGCGTTTTGCAATATATTAATTAGTGTTTGCTTTTTATATTGTTAAATTAAAAAGTTGGACAAAAATTTTATTTGGTAACAGAAGTAAATATCTATAAAACGAATTAATTAATTATGCGGTAACCGTTCATAAACTAAAATAAACAAAAACTATTATTTAATTATTAAGAAAAACAGACTAATTGCAAGAAGAACTATAAAACAAATTTTTTTTGTATTATTTATTCGCAACAGTCGCGTTTGCTTCATAAGATTTTCACCGTCACGTCGGAGAAACGATCCTTTAACAAAAGCGATTATCGAATCATCGCACAGGCAAGCGATAAGCAATTGAACTATAGCCTCGAGAGGATAATAGCGTATAATCAGAAGGCACACTCATGCTAAACAGCGTCGGTCTTGCACGCAAATAATCGGCTGCGGAGAAAGAAGACAAGAGTTATTACAGCTGTTACCTATTGGTAATAGTAATGCGCGCGTGCTTTCATCGTACTTTCGCAGTGGGTAATCAATGACATGAGTGGTACACGCAGGATTATTATCATCATCGTTTTTTTATTATCATCAAATACATTAATGGGGTATTAAAAATAGAGGGACGGGCACACTGGCCGAAACGAGATGGCGCGTTACAATTCGTCCCGGAAGAGAGGGACGAAATATTTACACGGTAATAATAAAATGAGTATTTTGTTTGTCACGTTATCGCACGAACGTGTCCATGTGCCGTTCAACAGGAAACACAATATGCGCGCATGCTTCACGCGTGCGAGACATGCTGCGATGTCGCAGGCGCTTCGAAAGACATCGAATGATACGTCCGTTTTGTAGGAACTCTGTTTCCCGTTTGTTTTTCTCCTTTTATTTACTTTTTAATAATTATGACGACGAAGCGATACAAAAACTTATAGAGCATCGAAGGGGTCATCAAGATATGACGCACTTTTCGGTGTCCCGCTGAGCTTGATTGGACGATGACGCGGACGCTGGGGCGCGTTTCCGCGCGCACGCCACCGCGTCGTTCGGCACGTAAGAGATCCTGACACCGCCGTAAGCTCTTCGAGGAGGCAGCGCATAAGCAGCGGCCTCGTCCGAGCTACTGGACGAGCTGCACGTCGAACAACAGCTCTCGATGTCGTCGTCGTCGCCGTCCATTCTCGATCTAGACGTACTCGCTATTCCTGAAAAGATAAACATACGATGGCTCTTCTTCTAGAATAAACTTAAATAAAGATAGACGCTCTCATATGTGCGCAAACTTTTTTACATAAAACATTAACATTCTACGTACCCCAAGCGGACGTGCTAGCGACTTCGTCGGACTGTAAATTTCTCGATCGGGACACGTTCGTCTTCGATAACGAGGCCGGTGGTGGTGAAGACGATGACGATGAGTTGTGGTCGTTCGATGGCGAAAGGGTAATGCGCGACGTTGCGCCGCCGTGGTCGTTGACATCCAAATCCCCCTGGAATCGCACGCGTCGCGACGTCGGCGTCGGCGGATCCGTCTGACTGGTTCCGAGTCCGGGGTTGATCGGCGACGTCGTCGGCTCTTCCGTCAATATACCAGGAGCCGCCGCGCCACCGGTCGACATCGACGCTGATGCTCCGGAAGATGGTCGCGGTGGCGGCAACTCCGGCATACTCGACGCATGAGAAGGCGTGCAGGTTTGCATGCATCTAAGAGGTTCTCGATCCCGCGCTTGCATCAGTCTACAAAACGATTGCAACAGATGACAAATAGCGTGCAAAATTAATCAGAACTTTTGACAGAGATGTGCAATAACAGTCGTACGTACCTTCCTAACTCGCTGCGATTTTCGTCAGAATGAGAGCCGCGTTCTTGTAGCAATCTCTCAAGATTTCGTTCGAGAAGTACTCTGTCTAGGCCGCTCGGTCTAGATCCGCTGGAGGGAAGACTTTCCGCGCCAAAATCGGGATTCAAAGTATTCTGGGTCGGTGTCGTCGCTAAGGAAACAGAAACCTGTTGGTGTCTTCTTGTCATTCGAGGCGAATTTCTTGGAGATCCGAGAGTATGCCTCGAGCCTGGAGGAAGCGGAGGTGGAGGTGGAGGCGGTGGACTAGACGAACCCTCGCTTGTGGCCACCGTTTGTCTCCTGCCGCTCCTTGTATAAACAAGAAATCATCATGTAAGACGCTAATTTTATTTAGACAGAATAGATAATTGTAATAAATTTAACGTATTTAACGTATTTTACCTTATTTCCCTATCTCATTTGAATAATTGTTTCACAATTATTCAAAATATAACGTTAATTTATCAAAGAAATAAAAATTGCTGGAATGTCGAACAAAACGGAATGCCGCTAATTATTTTTGGTACGGATTTCAATATTTACATAATAATAATATTTACATTCGCGCGCATGTTAAAAACTTGCAATTAAAATAGGTAGTAAAATTTGTAGTATTCAATCTTCTTTATACATGCTTTTTAAATCATCGATATAAGCATTTAAATTTAAATTCAACGACGAAAAGTGCCGACATATAAACGACAAGCACTCAAGCATAAATAGTTGAACACGCATCACTGATTTTTATTAGCAATAATGTTAGCAACTCAGTTACACCTGTAGAAAGAAACACTGCTCGAGCCATAATAAAATTTACATATTAGTTTCGTAACGAAAATGCTCAAACTTTTATTAAGGCTGACTTTGTCCGAATTACGCATAATTCGATATAGCAGCAAGCTTTGTAATAAAAGCATTCAGAAGGAACTTAAGATGCATAATAAATCATTAAATATAGTTTTATAATTAAATGAAATTTTATTTGATAAAATATGTAATCGTCCTTCTTCCAGATTATTAACATTTGAGGTAAAACATAAACTTAAGAGTCAGTTTTGCTTAACGCGTGCAAACTTTAATCTCAAGTTTAATCGTCTCGTCTCTTTCTGCTACTGCTCTTAGCAGGAAATGAGTTAGTTGGCAAAACCACATTAGTAATTTATCGCTACCGTAATAATTCCTCGAAGTACGGCGCTAGTCGGGTGCAGCGCAGCGCTCGTACGTAATCGCGGGACGTTCCGACAGCTATAAATTTTTGCGCACGAATCCGGCACGGTCTCCGCGTCGCTTCACAGCCGCCGGCAGGATAGTGTGAGAGCAACCCTCGTGACCCCTACCTTGGCGAGGAGGTATGCGACGAAGCAGTGCTTACCTGAGAAAAGACGGCGGGGGCGGCGGCGGCCCGGCGGAGGAGTCGCTCGGTGTCGTCGGCGGTTCTCCCTTGCTGCACGCTATGCTACAGTAAATGGCACCACGTCGCGGCAGGAACGGCCGACCCAGGAGGGAGGCGCGGCAAGTCGCGCAGCAGAAACAAGCCTCGGTCGCGTGCCAGTGCTGACCCTCGTGCGACATTTGGCCCTGGTCGACGCCGATCGGCTCGCCACAGCTGTCGCAGTACTCAGCGAAGGAGGCGTCGAAGCACCGAAGACAATACGGTCGGCCTTCTCTCATCACGTATCGTTGGCCACCGAGCTGCAGCCGAAAGAACAGTGGATCGCGTGAATTTACGACGTCAATCGCGGGAGATACACAATCGGAGATACACCCGGGCGACACACAATCGCAGCTCGCCGCGACGTTCAAAACTAGGTACGTTGTTTAGATTACGGAAATCAGAAGACGAAAGAGCAGCGGAAGAACACATTATTTTATTATTCTATCCAATGATGCATTAAGTTTAATAACGTGATAAGATGTCTAGTTTTTAAATTTTGACACAAAATATAGGTGTAATATTTCAATGTAGAGAAACGGGCGTGACTTTAGATAATGGAAGAATACCACGGTGACCGGTTATTCACTGAAGCATGTACTCTACACACAGCAGCAATCTGATAAGGTGCAGGTTCTTGGACTTCGCGCTTCACTTGTGTCCGCAACGTAGTGTTATGATATTTTACATTTTAAGCTAGCAAATGTATGTGTTTTTCGTCGTTAATTAATGAATTGCGCATTAGACAGATTTAAGGCAAAGTTGTTCGCACATCTTGAATTTTTCCCAAGTTTTCTCCTTCTAGATGTATCTATTCAGAAGTTCACACCGCGGTGAACACCCGATGTAACGTGAGTAACGCGGAAAGCATATTGCTTCTGTACACTCGCGAGCGCGCTATCTAAGTCGGAAGACATATCTGGAGATAGAGTCAGCTGGCGCGGGATTATGAATTGCTACGCAGCTGTAAATTTGATAGCGAACGTAATCATTAACTCCGCGGCGGCGCGCGTTTCCGATGTAGTACAATCGTGCGAATACCGTTACGTTGAACCAATTCGTCGCGGCGAGAAGAGACTCGCGTCCCGCAAAAAAAAAATCTTATATTTTACGCAGATTTACAAATTTATAAACCTGCTTCTCTTATTGTTACTTTCGTCTTCGTACAAAGAGAATCGTTCTCACACTGCATCCACGCGCGCATTCACATTTACAATCGCGTGTAAATATTTCCATAGTTTGTCACTGTCAGAATTTCCGCGCGTTAACTAATAAAAATTCTCCATCGAAAGAATTTAGAAGAAATATGACATTTTTATTCCCTTTTCTTTCGACAACTATGATATTTATATACGGATGATATTTATATACGGATTCTTATTTCATTACAAAACGTTATGCTCGTCAAATGTAAATCGTTCATTGTGCATCATCATCATCGTCATTATCATCGCACTGATCTGAGCGTTCTCACCTGTCGATCACACTCGAGACAGGCGAAGTGCCGCATATGCCAGGCCTTGCCCTCCGCCTCGGTGCACTCGTCGGCGAGGATGATCTCGTCGCAAGCGCAGCACCGGGGTTTAAGGGTCTCGGCGTGGTGACGCCCGCAGTAGAGCCTGCCGTCCCGCCAGAAGTAGATTAGATCGACCAGCAGCTGACGGCACACGCAGCAGACAAAGCAGGCGGGATGCCAGAGCGCGGCCGGGCCCGCCCGGCTTGCCGCAACAGCCATCTCGCCGGCCGCAATTGCGCGTCCGCACTCGCGGCAACCGGCGCCGTGCGGCCGCTCGAGCTGGCTCGCGTGTCCGCGTCCGAGCGCCTCGCGTTTCCGCTGCGCCGCGAACACCCGCAACTCGCGTTTTTCCTCCTCGGACAAGCCGCTGCAGTATCGCGCCTCGTTGTCGTGCGGCGGTAGCTGCTGCAGCAGCTGCCTCACACGTTCTCGCTCGCCGGCGCTACCCGCGTACGGGATCTTGTCTTCCGGCAGCGCGCTGAAGTACAAATGCACCTGCAAAACAAGCCAGAGACGCGGAATTCAAATTCGTGAATCCGAGGTGAAAATAGGAATAGTTTAGCGATAACACGTTTCGTATCGCCGTGAGCATCAATCATCAAGTCACGTGTGTTGAATAATAATGCGAGGCTATCGTGAAAATTGCGACGACAACCTGTGGTTACTTTACGTCAAACGTGGGACTTTATCGCACTCAAGCATATTACGGATATTACGGAAATTCTCTCTAACGGCTCTCCAAGTTACCAACCCATACGATTCGCACGAGTATTTCGAGAAGTAACACTTTTCCTTTTACGACTCCTTTTGTAAAAATTTATTTATACAAAGATATTTGTAATGTCAATTTTATAATTGATAAGTTGTGTCATTTAGTTTTTCACCTTTAACATACGTAGAAAAAATAAAATATCATCTACACCGACTTTGATCACAACTGACACCTAAAGTTTTAACCGATCCGAGTTTATAAATGATTTCTTTTTTTTTTTTTTTCGTTTCTTCATCCATCGTGCCGCATCGGCTGTAATATAGACAGGGGAAAAGAATTTAGTGTCAACTGCTGCAGCTGACGTTAACCGATAGCCGTTGAAACTAGCTCTGACCGTCGCAAATCTAATAAGTATCAGAATGAGTACTGTCAACATGAAGAAACGAGTTTCGAAAGAAAACACTGCGTTTATATTGCTGAAAAACCTGCTACAGGACGAGTGCCCGACGATGAAGAAAATAAGAAAAGTGTGGGCGCGAAATATAAAAGTACGCGGTATTCAGTATTCTCACGACACACACACACACACAATTCGAGAAAGACTCTGTCATCGCGACTATATTTTCATAAGAATACATGCCTGCGAAAGAGTGAAACCGCGCGCGCGCGCGCGCGGTTTCGCTCAATAGCCATCGGCACATTTACGCATAATCGAGTTTCTAACACAATCTAGCGGTAAATTTCTTCGCGCTACGCCTTGCGCCGTTTTACGAGTAGCAATAAGCATCGATGTTCCGCGCGAGCTATTAAACACTTCATGCTACGCGCAAATCTCGCACACGTTCCCTTGCGTTCCTTTGCATCGCAATTACAAAGAACTTGGATGTCTTTTGTAAAAATTATTAATTAATAAACACAATTAATCATTACGTGTAGTAAAAATAAAAAAAAAACAGATGTTTTACAATAGCACGTAGATTAACCGATTCTTCTAAACCAGAGTGTGTCGATGTACCGTTTGATTTGTACAAAAAAAAAAAAAACAAGTCAATCACGCTTCAAGGTCTGTCAGTTTTTATAAATGCGAGATATATAGTACACTCTCTGCAAACTGTTGAGTTTCGGGAACACTCGAGATCTTCGCGCGAAGATGCGAATTGACGCGCGCGGGGTGGCTCGAGAGCGCGAAAAGCTTGTTGCGCGGGATTACCGTCTCCTCGCCGAGAACGCCGAGTCATAATATATAATGCGCGTTAAACGTAATGACACTTAAAATGAGTAAAGAAAACGCGCGGACGAACGTTGCTGGGACAGGCTGTGGACGAGGCGAGAAAGCGGGAAATAAAAGCGAGAAGATGAAGAAGAGAGAGAGAGATGAGGATTTGCTCGCCGCCACGCCGCAAAGTCGCGAAATAAACGACGATATTCGCACGCGGCACGAACGCAAACCGAGAACTCTATTTCACGGCGTGCCGGCGCAAAACGCTCCCGCTTAAACCAATTAAAGGGACGATGCAAGTACGTTAGTTAGCTCCTCCCTTCGACGGGAAGAATTCTAACGTTATACAATTTATCATTACCGTGCGGTTAATTAAATAAAATGATTTCGTTTTTCGAGAGATGCGCGAGAAATAATCTTAGAGAAAAATGGCATTCGTAGTTACGCGATGTTCAAACAATTTATTGCAAAAACAATCGCACCAATTTTATTACTGCCAACAGCATTGATTATTTCAGAAGAGATATTTGATAAAAACGATTGATAAGAGATATTTGATGTTAATAATAAAAAAAACTAAATAAATGATCTCGCGCTCGCGGTAGCTGTGAGATGATGAACTGTGAAAGAAACTGTGATAACAGGTAGAAGATCAGTGTCGCAGGTAAGTATGTGCTGATGGACAGAGACGATCGGAAACTCGTTTGTACAATCCGTTTTACATCGTTGTAGAATTTGAATTTAACGTAATCCGCGATACGACATGCACCGTGTCGTGACGCATTAATGCGCATCGGTTGGTAAAAGTCTGCCGACGCACAAGAAAAATTGATTTGACATGCATCCCGTGTAGCTCGATTTTTTTTAACACGCCTCCGATAGCTCTGCCCCTGTTACCGATATATTTTTATCTTATGAAGACGAGAAGGAGAAGATACGTGTGTCTTTTAGATTTTCGCCTTTCACAATACATTCGAGAGATAATCGTGTCTCTGACATGCACGACACTTTCTTTGTCAAAGCGGATTAATTAATGAAGTTATCTATTTGTCAACATGAAACACGCGCAAATAATTAAAAGAATAATAATAATAATAACTATTTGAATAATACTAAATAATAATAAAAATATACTGACAAGCTCTGGGATGAGATTTTAAATCGTTTTCTTTTTCTTTAGCATTACAAAATCTAGAAATCTATTTTCCCGTCGAGTTAGAATCTAAAAAAAGAGAAAAATGTGATTGCATGGTTGATACATTTTACATCCTCTTGCATTCTTCATCCGTGCCCATTTTCGGGTGAAGCTCTCGATTGCGCTTTATCATCGTGTCCGGCGAGAACTTTCACCGACGCGCGGTCTGATGACTCACTGCGCTGTCGTCGTTCACGATGGTAATCGTCGCAGCGATCTACGGACCGCGCTGTCGCGGTTACCGGTCTCTGGCGAGACGAATCGTCGGAGACACCCTCGCGTTAGGTGCGTACGCGACAGGCAAAAAGGCCTCCCTGTCTTCCTTTCTCTCTCTCTCTCTCTTTTCTCTCATCTCAGCAGTGCATTACTCTTGATTCTCATGAATTCAAGTTTATTTCTACGCATTTGCTTGTCACATTCTAATTTAAAACCGCTTATTAATAAACTCATATTAAGAGTTCAACGGAATTTTCTCTTTACGATAATTTTCCCTTTCTATTCATAAGACGCTGCATTTTTCACGTTTCAGGACATTTATAAATGATACATGTGCCAGCTTTAAACGCGCATTATTGTAACGTACAATAAATCTTCACTTTTCCCACTTTACCTGATCGGGCCTTAACCCGGGCGGCACCCATGTGTACTCTTCGAGCGCACAGCCGCTATCGTCGTCGCTCTGCGAGTGCCTTTGTTGATGCTGCATCAGGGCTTCCTGCAGCGCTAATCCGGCCGGTGCGGCTTGGACCGGACTTTTAAACGGTTCCTGATGAGGCGCACCGCCGGCGCCGCCCGGGAACGCCATGGCCATCGCCATCGGCGGACCCGGGCCTAGCCCGAGCCCCGAGGGACCGCCCGCCTCCGTCGAAGCTCGCTGATGCTCCTCTCGCGGGCACCTGCAGCTTCTGCACACTTTCCTGTAAAAAAAAAAATATATCTTCCGTGAGAACAATGTAATTTGAAATTTAAATCTCTTCAAATCTCTTTTAATCTCTTTAAATGTACTTCAAAAGAGTTTTACTTTTTACGCGCCCTTTCTTCATTGAAAGTTAAAGGTAATATGTTGACGTTAAGACGCTACCGTTTTTTTCATATAAATTTTACGGACAAGAGTTTTTGGACAAAATTGTTTTCTCGTTTGTGCATTTCCCCGAATTAAATTACAGACTTATATACATCTCTTCCTAAGCGCGTTAGAACCTGAAATCTCCTAATTATAGGTCCAATCTCTGAGATTCGTGTCTAATCCAATTTACTGGAATATATTCCGAGAAACGATTAAATTAGAAAAACGCAACACGATCTACGCACATATCTGACTTGAATTAGATCTGCGCATGTAAATGGCGCATGTCTGTCATCAGAAAAATTAGACATAATGAGGGAAATGGAACACAATGCATGACAAAGTAGAACAGCAATTATTACACGTAATCGCAGACACAGTCTCTTATTCTTCGCTTGAATAAATCGACATGTTTCAATTTAAAATTTTGCGCTTCGAGCATGTAAGGAAATCGCGCGTGCTCTGTTCCACATGTTCTGGATCAGTGAGCGGTAAGTAGTTATCGAAACGCGTCTTCGAGCGAAGACGATCGGCGCGATGTAACGTTCACCACGGAACGATTTTTGATTAATACAAGGTTCGCTGTAGGCTATAAAGATGCCGTTTTCTAGCGCGGATCAGACTGAACTTGCTAAGTGGGAAATTGCGTTTCACATAATCACGCAAAAACTGACAAAATAAATTGATAAGAATATACACGTCTCATAAACGGCATACGGATTCTTGACAAAAAAAATTCAAAAGATATCGATATTTCGATGTCAAGAAAATTCGGAAATTTCGGAAATTTGTTTGACGGGATTAAAATAATATCCTGTGTAAACACACATCGCCTGTTAATTTTTACAGGATTTCGAAAAAATATACACGTTCCGTATTTTATCTTGAAAACGTATTTACACGCAACGCGTGTTTATTCTCGAGCCATAGAGAAAGATTTTGCGTCTCGCGACCGCAAAAATTCGTTCGGGAACATTCAACATTCCTCTTCACAAAGCGGCAGCAACTTACTCCGAACAACCGGCGGCCATGTCGTAGCCCGAATGCACCGAACCGCAGTCGGCCACACGGCCGCATTCCGCGTCTCCCGCGGTACGACGATCGAAACTGGTCCCGCCGTCGTGATGGGCGCCCTTCAGAAACTCCACGCACTTCTCCGTCGGGCTGGCACGCGACGTCGCCAACGCCGAGCAGCCGACCACCGCGGCGACGACGTCGTCGACATCGTCGTCGTTCGCTCCGTCGTTACCTCGATTCCTCAAGAACGCGTCCAGATAGTGCTCGTCGGCGGTGCCCGGCAGATCGTAAACGGCGCCGGGCGTTGTCGTCCATGGCGCGTCGATGCCTCCGGATCGCGCCGCGGCGTCCTCGTCATTCTGAGAGCCGATGCCGTTTCTGACTCCGTCGTTGTTCTTTCTGCCGTAGAGCTTGCGCAGATACGCTTCCTGATGGCTCCTGGTCGCCCAGCATCCACCTTGCCACCATCGCTTCGAGCCCAGCACCGCGGTGCGTCTTCTTCGCGCTAAGCTCGACATGGTTCTTCTTGCGCGACCGACGAGGACGATCGCGAGCGGGCAACAACATCCGGACCCGACCGACGAGGACCGCGGTCGTTAAGATCGATTTTCACCGGCGGTTCTTCTGCTTCCTACCCCGCGCTTCACGGTGTACCCTCGACGGTAATAATCGCCGTGGCAAGACCTTCTAATCTAGGAAACGCCGGCGGGGTCTTCTTCTTCCTTTCCTCCCTCTCACCTTTCCTCTTTCCTCCGCGGCGGTATATTATGACCCTTTTCGCGACCGCATCAGTCGTCCTCTCTCTCTCTCTCTCTCTCTCTCTCTCTCTCTCTCTCTTGCAAAAGCTAATAAGACAACGCTTCGAGGCACTCGAGACACCGAGGTTTTTGTTCTCCGCGGGGAAGACCCTCGTGTGCGGAGTGTAAGCGTATTAAATGCCTCTCGTCGTGGTATACGCTCTTGATTGCGTCTGGAGCCTGAGATTCTGGCTTTCCTGGAAGAGCTCCGTGATGGCTAGCCGCCGAAGAAGACCGCCTTGGTCTCTTTCGCGCAATTGTTTTTGCGGTGATACTCACTCGGCGAGTGTATCGGAGAGAGGCTAATAAGAGGCAAGCGCGCTTTCTCTCAACGATATCCTCCCCGACGTCAATCTCATTTGATCGATAAGCACTAATCGGCACACTTTATCTCGTCTTCCGAGTGACGTCTCTTTTCATTTCACCCGAACATTCCACTCAGCGAGATTTCTCGTTAAGTGTTTTTTTTTTCTGAGGAGAGAGAGAGTCAGTTGCAATAATGATAGAGATGATTACGACTCTGCCGTTTGCCGATGCATCTTTTGTTGCGGTTTTTGCCGCCATTATATCTCGCGATATCGATCGTTCCGTACGCGAAAGAACATTACGTCGGCATCGCGTCGACGTGCTTCAGAGATGTCATTTCCTTGACATCGATATACGAGACCGATATAAGATGAAAATAAAAAGAGTTTCTCCCCGCGGAACGGCGAGACGTATATCGCGAAATACTTCTTTCTCGCGAGAGATAGAGGCGCGATTGAGTCGCCGAATGGAGCAACTCGTTGCTACGGCGAGAGAATGGAGGACTCAATCGCGCGATGCCGTCGTCGTGTATCCTCGTCGTCTCGCGAGCGTCTCGCCGCCGCCGGCAGCATCGGATTCATCGCGTCGCTCGTTCAGCATTTCTCGATTGGCACGCGCGCTCGCGAAACGCGAATCTACTCGCGGCCTCGGTCTCGAGCAATAAGGGCGGCCTGAAGTGGAATGAGAGAGGAAGGTACGCGACGGAAAGGGCAGGAGGAGGGAATGACCAGAGAGAACAAGGCGGAAAGGGAGAAGATCGAGTGTACTCCGACGAAAGCGGCTCCTCGAAGAGGAGCACGAGAGGGAAGATAAAGTTCAAAAGATAAAGGGAAGAAGAAAGAAACACAACGTAGAAAGAAAAAAAACGGGCAGACGATAGGATGAGCGGGTCGGAGGGATGAGAACAAATCTGTACGTATAACCGGTAGTACAGCACGGATTAACGTTTTAATATGCGACACCTATCGCGCGGTACAAAAGGCGGTCGGTCGGCGGGGCCCTGATACGCGATGGAGCGATCGTCAGCTCGCATGTCGGAATCCCAGGGCCCGACCACGGCTCAAACCACGCGATTGTGATGCACGCCGCGTGGAAATTCACACGCGGATGACAACCGCACGTTTTACTTGTCAATGAAATTTCACTATCAAATTCAAATGGACTTCAGAGAGCACGTTATATTACATCTTGATCACTGTTTTCGGAGCACTTGTGCCGCGACCCAGTGCGGGTTGGTGTCGTCACGACGGACTTCGCGTCAGTTTTTAATCGAGACACCCGAGAGCGAAAACTTTCTCGCATTGTCGAGGGACGCGGCCATCGGAAGATACGAAGCACGACGAAGAAGTACTTCGTGAAGTAAGCGCGACGCGCATTACATGTACTTGTAGAAGTTACATCTCGTTTCTCGTCCTGCCGGCACGGGGCGTGCTGAGGCCGAGCGGACACTGAGCATACTCTGGGACTCAGCGGGCCCCCGTGCGGGACACGGGGCGGAAAGAGGAAGAGGGAGGACACGGGCAAGGGGCTCGCAAGTAAACGCGCGAGGAAGGAGGAACGGAGCGAGCGAGGAGAGTCGCGTCGGTGCGTGTAACTCCAACGTTACCAATACGCGCGCAAACTCCCCTCTTCGCCCATCTGTCGTGTCTCTCTTTCTCTCTCTGTCCCGCTACTCTCTCGATATATTTATATTCGTTTCTAATACGTGCGGCGTGTCGGGGCCCGACGCCTCTCGCCGTGGGCCTACGTCGGAATACGCGAGGCCCGGTTCCGCGTATGCGTGCTCGCGACGGGCCTCAGGCCCTCGAGCGAGTGAGCGAACGGAGCACGTCACTCTGTTCTGCTCCGCTTTGCTTCGCTCTTCTTGGCGAAGAGCGACTTCTACAACGACATTCTATAAGAGATCACACATCACATCTTTCTTCGTCGTGCGCAATACATCCGTTGCGGTTATCGGCTGGCGGTTCAAGATAAAGGTGTTTCTGTTGCTGCGCTTAATTGCCACTTGAGAAAGAGATTTTGTTTCGCGAAAATCATCAAGGAAAGATAAAAACTCATCAACCATTTTGTATTTTTTTTCGCTAAATAAAACTAATAACACGTTAATGTTTTTAACTTTGGTTCGAAATGGATGGATCTTTATTTCTGTTTGTGAGATATACGTGTAACAAGAACGAAAGATGTAATTTATAACATCCGGTTTGAACGCAAGTCCACATTTAAATTGGACCTTGCAAGTGAAGTGAATTTATTATATAGACTTGGAATTCCATTTATTTCCATTCTCTGAAATCTCTTTTCAGAGATAAGTACTGATTTTTTTAAGTAATCCACACGTCAAAACTTTTGTATAAAATCTTCAAAATTATGGTTTACATTTACATTTATCAGAATCAACAGAAAAATTAATGATTAATTGCTAATATTAACGACTATAGAAATAAATTAAACATGATAACATGAAAAAAAAGCCATGTATTTATAATACACGAGATTGAGATTTGAGATTTTTTGAGGCGAGATTAATCGTCAAAATACAAATAATCCTTTATGGTAAGGTGTTCAGCAGGAGGTTTCCAGAAGATGCGCGTGTTATTTTTAATTAGATCTCTATTAAAGCGTAACTAATAGAAAAGATTTATCATTCATTCCAAGGTTACAAAAGAAGCAATATGTCTACGTGAAAGTAAAAAAAAAAAAAATTATACAAAATTTGATGCTTTATTAAATTGAATCTTATTAACATGCAGATAGCCTGAAGCTAATGACGGCAATTTCAAAGAAGTTAACTTTTGACAACTAGGAGGTTGGTAACTAATTTTAATTACAGGTGCGTGTACGTATGTAAGTGTGAAGCACAAATACATACAGCAAACTATGCAATTTGTTAATTTCCTCTTATCGCCGCTTAAAACTGTATCATGTTCATTGCGGTTCATTATCGGTTTATTTGCTCTTGTATGTCCTTGTGTTCTCACGAGAGAATTGTTCCAGAAAGTGTGTTCTATCTGATCATCTTTTCGCATGCTCGAAACAATCACACAATGCGGAGTTACGTGTATCTTGTTCGCGGTATTAACATAATCGACTCGCGGAGAGACGCGAGCACGCGTCGACAACTCGAGCAACGACTTAGCGCCGTGTCTAAAGCTCAGTTCCAGCCTCTATCCGTACTTAAAGGCGTCACTCCATTGCGGATATAGCGGTGCGATTGAAAAGCACGGGATTTACGTTCCCGTCAAATTGCGCCCACGTACAATGGGAGCCTATTCGTAAGGGATATAACATGGCGACTCGTCCGTACGTGCGCGACACGCCTCCTTTACTCGCTCCGGACCCTCCCGGAGAGAAGATCGTCGCTTACAAGTAGACCTTAACATTTTTCCGTATCGAAGGTGTCGGGAACGCACAAGTTCTCCCCGCAAAAGTTCGCCGCAAAAAATGTCATCACACGCGAGACGAAGATTTCGCTCAAAGGCGATGAATGGAAACGGACGGCGGCAATTTTGCAAAAACCGTCGACAGAAATACCGCGGCACTCGGCGGTAAATAACACTCGTAATGGGAAAGGAACAACGGCGACCTGAATGCTCCGTGTTTCTTGAATCTTCTTCGAGATACCATTTGACGCGTACCATATCCATATGTTCGCCGATGGAATGCGGCTTAACTTTTAGTAGCTTATGTTAATTGCTGTTTTAGATTAAAATTTTGATAATGACGCGAGATTTTTATCAAAATTGTTGAGACACAAATGAATACACAATTTGTATTCATCGGAGAGAAAGAGAGAAGCAAGTTTCTCACACGTGTGTTCAACAAGGTCGTGTGACACGTAACCTAAAGTCAGTCAAATTTAAGACGCAATTTAACGTTACTCAAATTGAATTAAATCAAAGCCTGAACTTCAATCCCGTCATCGTCTATTCGATTTATAACCGACTTGATGATACATAAAAAAAAGATAATGATTCTAATACAGATAAAGATTGCTTGCTCGCTCTTCTTTCTTCTTGGCTATACTTAGCACATCGTTTCACATTCCCGCGCGCAACACGTACGGTCTTTAATCGTAAAAAAAAAAAAAAAAAAATTAACAACTCGTTAATGACATCGTCTGCGCCGACAACAGAACGATTTCCCGTAGATCAATAAATTTTTACGATCCAACCGTGCGAGCAACTCTTACTTACGTTTTCCCGTTCTCAACCTCACCTTTATCCCGACGTTATCGTTCGCGCGAGCGATCCGACGCGGAATTTCGCGTTTAGCGGTCATTTTTCTCGCAGACTCGATTTCCCGCGCGGTTAATCGCGGGCCCTTCTGACCCGACAGGCAAATGCGATATCCGGTAACGCGCGCTCATCCGCCTCCGGCGTGAGTAAAACTACATTGTAGCGCGATCGGCATACTTCTTCGCGGCGGCTGCCGTGATAGAAATTGCTATTACTTCTCTTAAAGCGCGAGGCGGCAGCGCGGCGTAATCGTGCGCTATAGGTCTTCAGCGACGCTGGTACCGCAACTGCGGTGTGGCCAATGTCGCACGACGGAATTACCGGGCTGTTACCGGCGGGCCAGGGTTCTCAAACCGCGCGCAGATAACCGCAAGGTTTGCACGACGAATCGATCTTAGTTTTGATGCGACTTCCGCATCGGTCTGTGTCTTAACTGACCGTTCGCGGGAAAAAATACGCCGATTTCCCGTCTCGCGGGAAATGAGATACCTCTATGTAGATACAAATATATAAGCTGCAACTGTTCACTTTAACATACTTAGGAAAATTACGCGCGCATAAAAATCAAAGAAATTGTATAACAGTTAAAGCATTTTACAGATACCGCAATTTGCGTGTTAGAGAAATGCATTAAAATATCGTCGGAGTAAACTTTGTTGTCGGAGTAAACTTGAAAATCCAAAGATGTTTTTGTAATTTTATCGAAATGACACGTGAGATTGCTCTAATATAGATATTCGTCTAAAGTTTGAGTACCTCTGCGCGTCTTGCCGCGCGCGTGAATAGCTCAGCGTGTACGGTCATACACGCCGCTTACAATGCGTTCATCAACGTCGACGATCAAATGGATTTTCGCTTATACAGGCTGATGTATCGCTTATACTTAGCGTCATCGCCTCGAATGACTATATCCATTTGGAAATTACGGTGAGTCGTAAAGTCTGAAAATATCTGATTCGTACTACGCACACATACAGTGAGTTTCTCCGATGCACAAATTGCCAATTTGGCTTTATTTATTAATCGCTTCGTTTCTCGTAAAAATATGATCAGATAAATCCGATATGTGCAATCGATACTTAATCTACGCTTAAATATTTCTTATTGCGCGCGACCAACGACTCTTCTACCTTTTATTTTTCACGTCGTTACATCCGCGCAAATTCAACTTCAAGCAGACGTTTACAAATAAATGAATGAAAGTACCGGTATGTAGTAAATAGTGCACACGATGTGCATCACCTGTCTGTGCTCGTTCGCAAGTGTTTCGCGAAAGTTTTACTCTACTAGAATCATTCCGCACATTATATGTCACAAAATAGTTACATACTTTTTTGTTAGCGCATAAAAATTTACATGTTATCAGCAAGCATTTTAAATTTGCAAGATTGTAAGGTGCGCGCGCACGTGTTTGAAAATTTTATTAATTCTTTTTTTCATTCTTGTTTGTTTCATCATGTTTCAATTTCAAGCTAAAACAAAAGAACTGGAAAAGCTAACATATTCCACAATCAACTAGCATTAACTATTTCTTTTGCATAACTGTTATTCAATTTCTAAAGTTGTTTTGCTCCAAACAGAGAAGCCAGATATTTATTACCGAGAAACTGAGAACACATACATATGTTCCGAAAATGCTTTTTCCGTCTATTCACCGCACGTATAGCCGGCACCTGCTGCCCGATTTTCACGTTTATTTCTATACAAACGAAATTGGGCTTCTTCGAGGAGAGACGCAGGTGCATCGCGGCGATGCGGTAGAGCGGAGAAAAGCGGCAAACAGCGAAGACCGGACGCATCGCGCGTGCGCTCGTCTCCTCGCTTTCTTTCTTTCCCGCGCTTCTGGAAGCGAGAACCGGCAGCGAGCAAAGAGGAGGAGGAGAAAGAGAACGAGGAGGACGTTGTCGTCCTCTCTCTCCCCCGTTTCCCACGACGGCTCATTACGACTTCCCGACCTGCTGCGCCGTTGTGGCACGACGTGGCATTCCCGAACGGAACACCATTCACGGGGAGGTTCCCCGTGCGTCTTCTACTCGACTTCTTCTCCGACCATAATACCCGACGGACATGTTCGTAGAACCCCGGGGAACTTGTTTCAATATTTGTACTAGAATGTGTACGCGGGGGCGAACGCGCACCCGGCTTTTGCGCTCTAAAACATGTTCCCCAGATCCGGATGAAGCAACTTAAAACCGCTGTTGTTGACCAGCTTCGAGAACAACTACCGGGAACTGATTCGCCTTATGACGCTCGTTCAAGCTGGAACTTGCAGTGCGCGAGGTGTGTGCTCCGTAAAAGGCAATACCGATATCCTTGACGCGCGAGTAATTTGCAACTCATTTTGTTTTTAATTGACATTTAACTCGCGTGACTAATTGGTTTAAATTATTTAACACGAGAGAGGGTCGTGCAGATAAAAAAAAAAAAGATTGACAGAAGTACTTCGGGAGTGAGAGGTTTTTATCTGGTGCAACTTGACACTGAATGAAGAATTGAGTATCGTTGGCGGTTTCAAATTAATATCGCGCGTTTATTGCGCCTAAGTAATCATAAATGTATTTTTAATTGTTTCAATAAGCATTTGACTCTGTGATATCTGTATTTAAGCTGTCGTTTATAGATATTATAGTCATTTTTTTAGTTTTGATAGCACGCGACTTCGGACGAGAAATATATAAAGCCGAATTACTTAATTAACTACGAAAGAACGAAGACGATCAAGATAAAAAGAAAAGGCAACAACTTGTTTTCACCAAATGACACGACTACCGAGTGTTAATTGAGAAGTATATTCATATATTATTTTTTTTTTCGAGATGAAAGTCTCAAAGACCGCGACGCGCCGTGAGACGATTCTTCTCACGAAGGGGCTGTCCGTACGAGTACAATATTTCTCTAATTCTCATTTATACCGCATTCTTCGGAGCAGTTTGATCTCTTCGTAAATCCACGTGAAAGAGATTTATGGTTGCCCCGGTGTTGGCGCTACCTTCAAAGACGTTTTTTTCGACCGTTGAAAATATGACGACGCTGTTTGGGAAGCAAGCGGAGTACCCGCCCGTAGGCAAAGTTAGAGAAAGATCATGACCCGGAAGAGTGGCGCATGCATCATCGTTTGAAAATAAGTACGTTCGTATCGGGTGAACGAGAACGCAACGAGTGTAACTATGTAACAGTCGTGGAAAATTAGCAAGACATCTTCATTGCCTTCCTCTTCGGATCGCGGATGCGCGTTTTACGGGATTGCAGCTACCGCGACCGAGAATTTCCGACAAATATAATTGTCGGACTTTTTAACTCCAACCGAGACGGGCGTGTCAGCCGCGGTGCGTGTCTGTAGGATATTGCGGATCGTCTTTCGCTTAATTCGCGCGTATAGATTTTCATTGCTACCTTCGGAGTCGCGCGTGTGCGCGAGGAAGCGTTAGCTCCGTTTCACGACCCATGAGAGACGCGCTGTGGAACGCCGTGGAATATATCGCGCCACGCAAATGATGCGTTTGCGTAATCGTCGGATCGCCGGTCGGCGGATGCGCTCGTAGAAGCGAACAAGGGCGGAGCGACCGTGCTCTCGCGTCTATCTCCGGGATTCGATGAGAATCGGTGTGTATATACGGAATATACGGTATAAGAATGTGCGAGACGTTTAACGGCAAACCGTGCTGTGCTTTCGAGTGCATCGCGTAACCGGGAGGTGTGTGCATTTATTTAAGCAGCGGAGAAAAGTCTATTCACCTGTCATAATAAAACACATTGTAATAGCAGATTCTATTAGAAAGGTGGAGTACAACAGCGAGCAATGTAGAAGGCGGCGCCATAAATTTCTCCTACACTTTTCTCATTCTTCTTTTATCGGCGTAGACGATTGCTGAGCAAACACTTTCAATTTTAACGCTGTAATTACGTTGAGATTTTTTTCTTTTTTTTATTTCACAAAATTATACCGAGAGAATCCGAAGCGAGTAAGTTGTACGCGAGGCAAGTAATTTTGCAATCGCGAGAATTCATCACACAAAACCCCCGTGCGACTCGCGTATATACGTGGCGCGGGAAATAACTCAGATGGCAAACACAGTCAATAAACACTCTCCGCAATATCGTTACGGTCGTAAGCCGCCTTCTCGAAGCGGATTTCTTCTCGTGGGGAGTAGCCGACTTCGAATTCCCAATTATACGATGGAGGTTCCGTGAGGTCCTCCGCCGTATCATCACATCTCCCATGTCTTACGACTCCGATAATTTACGTTGACGATCGTGCCGGAACGTCCGACCAGTATAAAACTCTAGTCTCTACGGTAACGTTGAAAAAAAACCAACGCTAATATTCCCTTATTTGCGATAAATTAATTCTCGGAAAGATGGTCCGGTGTGTAGTACGGGTACGCCAGTTTTTTACACAGGACACAGATCGGATAACGCGCGAACTATAAAAATCTCCATAAATATAAATCACAAGATATAAACTAGTTTATATAACAGTATAAAGAAAAGAATATAAAAATATATCAAATATTTTTGTGGCGGTTGAAGATTGTAAAATAAAATTACTTCAGCTATCGGAATCTCGCGCTATTTTCCAGCGTGTTAAAATTAGAACCCGAGAGTCTGTAGCGAATTTGCTTATTTGTATTTCATTTCCGAAAGAGATTTCTGTGCGAAAGACAATCTCTCTCGGAAAATGCGCTTTCTAATATAATTAAAGGCAATGAACGTCGAGTTTACATTTTAATCCAAGAACAAATCTCTCCGTTATTCATCGCCATTCATCCGCGGCGCGCGCAAACGCGATGCATCGCAATAATCGATAATGAACGGCGCTCGCGGGACGACAACAAGACGAAGAACCTTCTCGCGAAGAATCTTAGCCGCATGGCAGAGTTCCCCGGCTACGCCGGGGTGAACAAAGCATTCTGCGAATATTCGCACTTTATAAGCGGCCGGCCGAAGGTCGCGTCTCGCATCGAAAGCACCAAGTTTTCGATCGACGCGACGGATAATGCTTCTCGCGCGCCGGTTTTACCGAAGTTTCTAATGTCGGTCGTCGCGACGCGACGCACGACGCGGTCGCGCTCGACAGAACTCGTTTAATGTGAGAGACCAAGCAAGGAGGTTCTGCGAATCGGTTCTCCGCGTGAGTGCGAAGGGATAAGGCAATCCCCGGCGGAGAATTATGCAGATTGCAGGTTGGAATCCATCTCCATTGGCTCGCTCGAACCTACGTGAGTTCATCCGCGCCGCGCCGCCGCGGCCGCCACGCTGTGCCACGACGATGCACACGGCTTATGCGAACTGGCTGCTACTACTATAGCTTTTCGCTTCATTCGTTCGTTCGTTCTTTCGTTCGTTCGGCTTTCTCGACCTTCCGCAGCCCGCGCTTAATGCACGCTTACCGATGCTG
>QVOB01027455.1:0-22911 GCA_014839585.1 Pseudomyrmex concolor | reverse complement strand
GTCTTGCAGACAGACCCGGTTTGATTAACTCGTCGTTATTTTTGAGGTCTGATCACAAAAGGTTAATAAAAAGAGAGAAAGAGAGACTTTTACGCTTTATCTGAATTACTGGACGTGAGAAACCGCAACTCCACTCACGTCGTAAAAAAAGTCATCCATTATAATGTAATACCAGCAGTCTATATACGTATCTTCTTTTATTCCTTACAATAAAAACATGAATTACGCGACGTAATTTATCTTTAATTTCATCAAGATTACATACTCTGATGTGCTTTACATTAATGTATATTATATATGTATAATATATATGTATATATATATACGTACGTAGGTTGATTCAGCTCTCGCTAATGCGGCTCACATGTTTTTTTCGTAATAAGCGATTCATTCGCGTTCTACACTCAAATATAGAAAAACACGGCGCTTCGTCGATTTTTTTTTTCGTCGAAACTCCTCGTGTTCTCAGGACCACCCACTTGAAACTCGCGGCGCTGTTTGAATTCGAAATATATCGCGGCGACATCCACGATATATACGTCCATGTACATCCGTCTGTCTGGCAACCGACAACGAGACGATTGCACCGAAGTGGTCAAACGTGTCCCTTCGTTACGTGCCGTACTTGTAAGTCTTTATACCATCGCGTATTTCTATTTATACTTGTAAAAAACGAAGAGACTGAATCGATTTCTTGTTGTTGTTGTTCGTCGCAAGAGATAGACAGATTTGCTCCTGGTATATTCTAGTTGTTTGAGAGAGAAGTCTTTCAAAAATTAATTGTCATTCCCTGTTATCCCAAAGTTGTTCCGATGTTTTGAACCGAATTTTAATCACCTTCCATTTTCGATCCAGTTCGGTGATAGTTAATGAACATCGATTCTCGTTTTTAACGTGTTTTATTTTAACGCGAAGTTTGTCACATTGCATCTAGATATCTCTCGGAGGTGTATTTTGATTAACTTTGGGGCGTATGTATAACTTGTTTCGAATTGTTGTGCGGAGACGTGATACGCAAACGCTCGCCTTATCTGCGTCAACATGTAAATCGTATCCTATCTTCGTTCGTTTCTTTTATTTGATTGTATGTCAAGATTATTGCTTTGCGATGTGAATTAATTAGGCGAATTGACGATCCGCACGAGACAAAAAATTATAATGTTGAACGATAACTTTTTTTTTGCAAGAGAGAAACAAGTGTCAAATTGCCTTTGCTTTATTTGCCGATCGGCTAGCGCGCGGTTTTTCAAAGGATTCGATTCAGAAACGAGATAGAAACCACTTTTTACATTGAAGATTGGCGTTGAAGAAGGTCAGTCGCATTTGCATTTATAATTGCACCTGCGCTTTCTGTTTTGTTTTCTTATTATAGTTCATTAAAATAAAGATTACGTTGACAATTAGGTGAAGTAAAAAGTTCTGAGCGTTTTTTTGCTTTATTTCGACGATGAAAACGCTCAGAACTTTTTACTTCACCTAATATTTTATAATTCTTATTCTTCTTCTTTATTACTAATTGTTTATTTTATAATATTCATATTTATTACTCAATTTATTTATTAAACGTCAAAGACTAAAAAAAAACATACAGCGATAGATTACTACATATATAAAGTATAAATTTTATATTTATATAAATTTATGCTTGTATAAATATAAATACACATATATATTTATATTTATATATATTTGTATAAATTTTATATTTACATCGCAGAGTAAAATATAGATGGAAAATTAAATAATACATGTTGTGGAGTTAAATTATTAAAATTCAGGACACGACTTTAATTTGTGCATGAAAAAACAATTATATTTTTGCAATTTTTTGTTTTCATCGAATTGTTCGCGCAACTACATATTTTAAATTTTATGTTGCGAAACGAGTTTTTTGGTCAATAATTTATCGTCAATTATTCTAGCCCGGACATAACCGCGGGGCGTGTCTTCGTTAACTAAACCACACACTAGCGCGTTTTGCTCGCGATCGATGACCCGAATGTCGTGGCTGTCACGAACGGATATTCGTTGTGTTGTGTGCGTTCTCGTTTGCGTGTATCAATTGCAACCTAATTTAAGCGCGCTCTCGTTTCTTGCCTCCACGACGAGGCAGGATCAAGCTAAAGAGTATATAAATTGTACTTCAGATCATCCGACAAGAACGATTTGCATACATCCAACTGGGGAACGAGATTCCGCGTACGGAATCGATAGTGACTGTCATCACGATTTGCATTTGAAACAGTCCGTTCGCCTCTCGAAGGCTGAAAAGAGAATTAGGAATCGCAGAGAGAAGAGAGAAGATCGCGATCTCGAAATCTATTTTCGCTCGCGCGTCGATTAGAGAGAGCATGTTCGTGCCACCTCAATTATACAAAATACACGCAAATTTCGACTTAATCTGGTACCGACTTCTAATCGAGAAGAAGTTTACGTTGAAAAACATATCAATAGGTATCGAAACATTGTAGGTTCTTTTACACGCGATTTCACGCGACTTCTCTCGCAGTCTCTCTTATTATTTATTCTGCACCTCTTTTCCTTAATAGTAGGAATTTACAATAGCCTCTCGTTTGCATGTATCGAGTTCGTTGACGAGCGGTTTTTAATTCGAACGAGAACGAAGAAGATTGCAGCACGTTTTTAAAGTCCGTTTCCTCTCGGTGTGTTTTCAAGTGGACGCAATTAGAGCGGCGAGAAGAAACAGCGAACGTATAATTCCAGCTATCGTTATAATTAAACTGTGTTGTTAAAGCTATTTTCTCGTAAAATAACAATAATTAGCATGCAACGAACGAGGAGATGAAGTCGGAGAATTATCTTTTCGCGCATTTCAGATTTATATTTTTTCTCTTCAATAATTGTAACGTCTCATTAAATGATTGAACATAAAACATTCGAGTATAACGCAAATTAATTTATTTATGCAAGCCGATAATTTATGTGCATTAATTAGACTGTCGCGAATCAAGGCTATTATTTTAGCGCGGTTTTTGCAAACACGTCGTGCAATAATTATCTTCTATATTACCGAGAATACGAGTAATTACGTTTATAACTTTTCTTTTATCACGTCTATATTATGCTTTATTAGGTACGCTTTGACTTCGTCAAAGTTCGAATTGGAAATGTGCGATAGAGAAGCAATTGTTGTTAACGTTATGTCGACACGGACATTGTTTTGTTTGTCTGTTTGTCGTCACAATTTTGGACGATTTTTGTGTTTCTTCTTCTTTTTTTTTTTTTAATTTTGTCTCGGAGCAATTTTCGTTCTTGAACTCTCATTATACATGTACGGCGTAATCGTTTTAACTCATTCGCGAACTTTCTCCGTGTTCTCACTTTCACTCGTCCTCAGGGAATTCGTATCGATGTCGCGTGGCAGATTCGTTCACCGGAGAAAAAATCTTTTTGAGAATTTTCCTTCTTTTCTTCGCGCGTTACATTGCCAGAATAACGGGTCCGATGACGAACAACTGATTTTTCGTCGCCAGTACCCAAACGAGCAGCAGACACGATGTACCTCCAACCAAGATACATTGTGCCATTACCTGGCCTGTTCGCGATTCTGCTTTTTCCTTTTTAATTTACCGCCACTGGGTCACCGGGTGCGCAATCACCGAAGTTTTTACGTGTCCGTCGCAATTTCTCGGAGACACTAAATTCTTTTGAAATCGTACAAAGTGTCAAGGCTGCTCGTAAATCTGGAATATTTTCGTCCGTTGGTCAGTCACGGCGCGAGTATAACAAACTCTGAAAAAAAATCAAGCAGACTGCCGTCTATTACGGAAACGAGAAAAAATATCTATTCTTCGATCCCTAATTAATTTTAACTTTAAGAGACACCGACTTGAAAGTTTTGGATCGGTCTGGAAGATCTATGTCAGTCCACGAAGGATTAAGAATAAAACATAACAAATTGTTTTCTTTTCAAAATCTGCAATGTGTCAATTTTAAGGATCGAAGGGTTCGTTACTGAAGAAATCGCCGGGAGAAATCGTCGCAGATCCTACGGACGATCGTATTATCGAGAATGGTAATTATAGTTTCGGGGAAAGTTTTTCTCGATCAAATGGAACGACCGCTAACAGCGGTTTCTCACAAATTACTAAATTTCTTTCGCAGCAAATTGGGCGGCCCGACGACCAGTTCGAATGTGCAAAAGTCACGTGAAAGTTATATAAAAATCGATATTAATAATTTTGCAATTATCAGGTAATAGTAATTTTTCACCACTTTTTTAAAAGTGATGGCAGTTGGAAACTTCGCATCACAAATTGATTGACGGTTACGCCGATTTTCGGAAGTTGTTTTCGGAATTCTTTCGCTCAAAATTCAAGTTTGCTCGTTTAATTATTACATCGCGCGTCGCGCTCTTTATCGCGTTTATTTATTTTACGACTACAATATTTCGCCGTGATATTTCGCCGCTCTCACACGCGGACCTTAATTAAATTCCACGCGCTGACGATTTAATTGTGATGTGATACATGCTTGCTGTTTAAAATCGTGAATAAAAGCACGTTTGGGCGTTTATTGACTCGGGACAATTCACGGAAGAGGTTTTTCCGTTATTAATTCCATTCGAGATAATATGTAATGAAATTTGTTTCATTATGAATTTCTGTCTCTCAATTCAAAGTGTGATATTTCGCCGCGAAATACAGTTCATTGAATCATAGATAGATTTTGTCGTCTAATATTGAACTTGTTCGTCGACGTGCTCAATAAAACAGATTTTTCTTATCCGAATATATTCTTCTGTGCGCAGGACACGATGATGGATTGCGGGGGAGATGGCGGAGGACTAGAAGATTTCGTCAACTTGGCCACCGACATTACAAACAGTTCTCCCGTCTTTCGAGGTAAAATTTATCTATTTATCTTCCATTTTTAAATTCAATTTACTAACGTTTTTGCATATTTTATATCAAATAAAAATTTAATATTGTAACAAAGTAACATTTACATGTATCCACTATTTTCTCACATATATCTCTGACCTATATATAACTTTACAAAATTCCAAAACTTTCTGCAATACGGAACGAATCGAATTTATCTGAATGCAGAAAATTTTATTCTTTTTTGAAGCTCGAGAAAAACGAAATGGAAACATTTTGCGGCGTCGTGCGAGAGAATATCTGTCCTGGTGGGACTTTCTCGCGCCCCAAAGAAAATCCTTGCTCGCGCCCCGTTGAATGAAAAAACGTCACCGATGTTTCCTATAATAACGTCCCAAACGTTTTTCTCTTAGATTTTTCTCAGCGTGAGAGAGAGAGAGAGAGTTTTCACGCTAATTTTGAGTTTCGTTAACGAAACGTTAGAATTTTCAATTTCGTAAACGATACGTCCTCGTCTCTGACGCACACAGACACTGGACAAAAAAATTATTGAATAAGTTTACAAATCTCTCAAACGTTGATTTATATTTTAAAATTACATGATATTTTTTAAATTTTAGTCTAATGTAATCCGATCGTTAATAAAACATAGGTACAGCAAATGGCAATTATTTTTTTTACGTGAAAATAATTTTTAATTAATCTTCTCTTTGAAGAGGCTTTTTGAAACTTTACTACCATCCCGCTCGTTTTCTCGTCACATAAAAACGAAGCCTGCCTTCATTTGTGCAAGAGTCGTCGTCCAATTAACTCGCTAAGTTGAGAGATTTTCACAGCGATAAAATGATTCCGCCAGAAAGCGCGACGATGCTTCTCGATTAAAAGTTTTTAATAAGGCGCAAATGACGTAGATATTTCCTGTGATAGAGCGAGCAACCGCGCTTACTTTGCGTTCGTATATTTAGTATACGCCCGCGAGGCGGTTCTCGCGCGCATACGTCATAACAAAATTTATTAGGTCGACGTCATTAATCACGAAAAATATATATATATATGTATACACATACATATACACAACAAGTCGCGGATATACTAATATTCGATGTGTATGTGTGTATGTGTGTAATATGTATGTGTGTGTACGTGTGTGCGTTGACATTCTGTACACATACAGCAACAAAAATTTCTATTCACCGACGAGAATATTATAGTCCACCCTCGGCGAGGCAATTTCAGACGATGTTGAACAGCGTATAACTGCAGCGAGAATCGTAAACGCGCGTAAACAAATTTACAGTCGCCGTGATGACGCCGATTGATTCGCGATAAAAGTCGATTTGCGTGCAAAGTTTAAGTGACAATACGCCACGTCATTTTATTGCCGATCGGGAATGGTAATTCTCTTATTTCATGTGTGTATTTTATATCGCGCGATGTTATCTGTGTCCACGTGGAAGAACAGAAATAATTTTATTATTGTCTCGTATAAGCGGTAAACGGATGTGTTTTTTAATAATTTTCATGACATGACATATTGTTATTAGAATGGAGAAGATACATTTATGCTCAATACGTTGTTATAATATCATACATAGATTTGATATGATTTTATAGATTATGAGTTTTACTTTTTTTTTTTTATGTTTGATTTACAGTTTTTTTTTTTCCAGTAGAAACAAATAATTCGTTCGTTAAGTTTGTCTCTTTCAGTCCCTTTAAATATAAGTCGCCTAACCTAACCCAAGCCAATTCAACATCGCTATATATACGCGCACTATAGAAACAGGACATTTAAATGCGAGTATCCCTGTGGGAACGTCCGGCGAGAAGAGTCGCATTGGTGGTATCTTCCGAGGGAGAGAGAGAGAAAAAGAGATGATTGAAAAAAAAAAAAAAAAACAAGAAAAAGAGAATCAAAACGAACTCGCTCTCGCGCAACTGGTCCAGACTTTTCTATTATCGTGAAGAAAAAAGAACGAGCGCGACGCGAGTAACACACGCTTGTCTTGTCTGTTTGAAAAACGTTGAATATATTGGCGACGCCGAGAAAATGTGTGTGAAAATAACGTTACAGAGAGACAGTGTGGCTATATAATTTGTCCAAACATACGGTTCTTTAATCTTTTTTCACTGGCGTTTGTAGAAACGCGTTAGCTTTACACACACACACACACACACACACACAAATGTGTAATATCTTAAATTTATTGAAAAAAATATAAACTACTGTTTGCTCTATATTTTTATAATAATGTTTTACTACATTAAATCTTTAGGTCGGTACTCGTATAATAATCAAATTGACATTTCCTCGTTGATGTTCCACGTTACATTTTTGTGATTAAAAAGTGACATTTCTTCTTAAAATTTATTTCTACATTGAACCCCGAACTCTCGGATGTACACTTTAATCGATCGCCACCTTCCGATCGAGATCGCTCCCGTTCCCAGGAACAGGTATCTCGAAGTTACCCTCGCTGGACGACCTTTCCGCTCTCCGTAATGGTGTGTGAACGGCGAGTAACGCACACTTAAGATACACCGATACGCCGCGTCGCACTATATGTATGAACACACACACACACAGCATACATACACGAGAGAGATGAGAAAGAGGAGAGACTCGTGCGAAATTCGGCGATTCGCAGAGCGGATATGACGGGGTATAGATTTCGGGGCGACAGGTAGTTCCCGTGGGACGTTTATGGGGCAGGATTCCCACAGGACCGCAAAACCGGGCCGCCGCCGACGACCTCATCGCGGCGGGCTACTCTTCGTCGAATCGCGTGGTCCGGTTGTTACAATAATGTACTTAAATGTACTTCTCCCAGTCATTGTCGTTGATTCAACGCGCGACTCTTTTATCGCGCGGAATGCATCTGCGAGACGACGAGTTTTGGAATTATCCCACCGTTCCCAGACTGTTTCTTTTTTTTTATAATCATTTTTCTGGACGTTTCTAATGTAGAGGAGACTGGGACTGGTTGTGATACTGGTAAAAAGTTACAGCCTTGATTAGTGATGAAAAATAAGTGCTACAATAAAGCTAAAAGAAGACACATGCTAGCGACAATATCAACTGTCACGCCACATATGTGACAGTAACGCTATTGTATTATTTTTCATCACTAATCAAGGTTGTAACTTTTTACTCACAATTAGCCTCGTGTCACAACCAGCCTTACGTATGTAAGTCTCCCTTACGTACTTTTTTCAAATTGTTTTGTAACAAATATAGAAACTTAATTTTTGATTTAATATATGTAGTTCTCAGTTTCATAATTCTAAAATCATAATTAAAAAAAAAAAAAAATACTTTTACATGTTGTAACAGAAAAAAAGAATTATTATGTCAGTTTTAAACGTTTAGTTTAGAGGCAAATGTAAAACAAAGATATCAATTAAATAAACTAAAATTTGTACAATTGAATCAAGTTGTGTTTTGCAGATAATCTTGCGTTATTTATTTGTGTAGACGCCGCGGCGCGATTACTGACGTTGTTAGATGTGGACGAGGACGACAACGAGAATCTCCTATCGTCATCGGAGGACGAGGGCGTCGAGGTGGACATCGAAGTGCCCGAGGAGGACGACGAGGAGACGGAGAACACTAAGTTGCTCCATCAACTTGCCGCCTGTCTGGCTCAGGAAATCAAACATTCGCAGAAACAGTCCTCATCCTCCGGTAACAGGGCAGTGCATCAGAATCAAAGCCCGACGCACAGCGTGGAGATGCAAGACACGAGCTACCTCGGTCGTGGTTGCCTTCAGGATCAAGCGGACCATTCAAAGTCGTCCATTCGTCAAAGTGATTTCGAACAAGACGACCTTGACTTTGTCGACGACCTCGACGAGCGAAATGCAAACTTCACGAAATTCACGAGCTTCGGAAACGCCTGCCAGGATCATCAGGAGACGCACAATCGATTCTTCGACCCATTAAGTTTGGATCGTCGCTTGTGGACAGACGATCCGGAAGCGGCGCAGGCCGGCAGATCCTTCGACAATGAGCAGGAGCAGAATTCCGGCTCTTGGGCGGCCGGATGGGACGCCTGCGCTAGCGAAGCTCTTCGATATCTCGTCGAGGACGAAGGTTTGCCGCTTCATCATCCCACGGTCGTCGCCATGAAGAATCATCTGGACCTTCAGCGGGAACGAGCGTTCGCTCAGTACAACGGGTACACGGAGACCAAGTCGCAGGACATGAACGTGGTTCTGGATTGATGGGGCTCCGGGATTAAGGTAGTGAGCGATTAAACGTTATTTCTTCGCGGCGCGTGTGATTGCCAGAAAATTTTCTCTCT
The DNA here is from genome assembly GCA_014839585.1 of Pseudomyrmex concolor. Classification (NCBI taxonomy): domain Eukaryota; kingdom Metazoa; phylum Arthropoda; class Insecta; order Hymenoptera; family Formicidae; genus Pseudomyrmex; species Pseudomyrmex concolor. Next base: position 13,763 of record QVOB01027455.1, on the reverse strand, counting down.
CTTTTTCTCGAGTGAGAGAATCGGAATAACTTTTAATCTTGTAATTTAAATCAAGTAACACAACACGAAGAATACGAAGGACATGATGTGTTAAAATTGTTTGCGCAAGAATCTTTGCTTTACTTTTCTTTTTTTTTTTTTACTACCTTCAAGAGAAGGATCGTAATTTTCTTGATAAAAGCTCTCTCGCGAGAGTCGTGATTTATTTAATATCTAGCTAAATGATTCGACATATCCGCTTTCTTACGATTTTGCTACTAGTTTATGTGAGAAACAATCAATTGAATATCGCTCGATATTATATTCGGATTTACTTTTGTCGAAACACTGCGGTGATTGTTGGACAATTTTGTATACGAAGTGTCGGTCGGTTTAACGTCAATGTAATTAAACTCATATTTCGACGATTACAATTTCGAATAAACACGTTCATACGCTGGATCGATATGAACGCTGTTTTTTTCTTCATAACGACGTTGAGAATCTCGAAAATCGCTTAACAACAAGCGTCGTCAATGATCAAGAAAACTTGTTTTGTTTTTTCTTTAAAGAAGCACCTTTTAAAAAAGTCCTCCGTGAAATTCCTCGGAAAGATCGGAGACAAAATGGCTTCGAGAACGCCATGAAGAGAAGAACACATTTCTATATAGTAATTATAATTATAGAATCATCGAACGTAGAGAAACGTCCGGCGAACTAGAACTATTCTTAGAACAATTCTTAGATTAATCTTTATCATAAGTAAAACCAAACAAAGTGTCAAGATGCGATGAACACAATAACAAAGAACAGACGGAAACACGCTACGCTAATACGATGAGGTAATCGCCGACAATATCGCAAAATCTTTTCATAAATGATATACTTAACAAGTAAGGAACGTAAAATACTTTCACATATAAAATTGTATTTTTATTGATATTACGGGTCCGTATTTACGTTTGTTACTTTTTTGCGTTTTAATTTCGTTTTCTTACCAAAGTAGATGAACATACATTTATCTTATTCTAAGTAAAATAATTGCAAAAAGTGCAAGTAACGCGAAAGGACCCGTTAATTATCGAAGCGTTGATGCAATTTTATAGGTAAAGGCATTTACGATTCTGTCTCTTTACATGCATGAAAGAAAGATGAAGAAATCTTTATCACATAATAGTTTTTAAATTACAATAGGATTGATTAACTGGAATTACACGATTGTTTTTATTATTTTTCTATTTTTTTTTTTACGTCTCGATCCGTTTACTAAAAATACATGTAACGATGACTTATGATGTTCCTCTGTGTATATTCTCTCTTATACATTCTTTTCTGTTTATAATCGAAGGTATAATAGCTGAAGTAATATTTGTTTTCGTTATAATGTCATATGCTGTAATCACAGTCATATATATGTTGTACTTAAATATATCTTTAAGAAATCAATTTTCTAAATTTACCGCGTCTTATTGTCGGCGATTATTGTCACAGAACGATTTCTTTACGGTCAAATCGTATATGAAAAAAAAAATTGGCTGGAATGTCGACAATAGAAGAGAAAGAGAAAAAAAACCAGGTTTTAGCCCCGAAAATATTGTACATAAGTCGGATTATAGGCGAGAGACGACGAGAGCTCACAGTGAAGTAGATAAGAACTTAATCGGTCGTAGATCAGTGAGTCAGTTATTTTTTTCCCTCCTTTTTTTTGAGGACGCGGAAGTTTGCGAGATTTTACGAGCAAACTATTCTATTCTTATGGATGATCATATTTTCTCTTGAGAATGAAATCAATAAAAGATAGAGATTTGGTTTAAATTGAATAAAAATTTGCCGCTTTAACGTTTATTTCCTAGCAAGACGCTGGTAGAAAGTTTAAAACGTGAAACGAATTTCCGTGTCTCTCAATCGTTATTTTCAATCGCTCAAACGATTCTTCGTATGCGAAATAATCGAAAATGACGCAGCGTCAACGTTGGAATCAATTCGGAATTGAAAGGAGCGCGAACGAAAGCAACAGTAAAATAAAATAAAATAAATGATCTTTATGCGAGTGACTCAGGATCGACGATCTTTCTCGATCATGCGTCACTCGTCGAAAAAAAAAAAACCTTTACGCATCGTGATCGATCGCGCGGAAAGGATCGCGATACGAACGCGAAGAGATTGTGGATAATGTTTTAAGAATCTTTTTCTTCACAAAAACAACCGAGACGTTCTTGCACGATCGATCGTACCGAAATAGTGATCTGTATATATGTATAATATCGTTTTAACTTATAACACGACTATTGTTACTTTTACAATAAAAATCACTGTAGATAACATTGACCAGCAAATAAACGACCGCTAAGTTAACTAAAGCCCGTCGTCTCGTTCTCCTAGTCCTTAAAAATATACAGTCACAGAATGTTTGCATGTTTATATTTCGTTGAAAAGAAAACTGTATTTTGTGGACAATTTCTGAATTCGATTCGATTTTACACTTAATTTTGTTTCAAGTGACGAATTTGAACGAATTTAGGGAAACACACAAGTCGTGTGCGAAGTTTACAATATCCAAACGTTCCGAAATATCTCGAACATGTCATGCCGGACGTATTTCGCGTTCACGTAAACGCGACGAAACGAATGTAACAAATTTGCAAAATAAAGTGAGAAAACTTTCAGTGAGACGATCAACGAGCTAATAATAAACAAATACAACATTTTACTTTTCTTTCAACCGTTTGAATTTGTTTATTGCCGCAATTATTGCGAATATCAACAAATAACAATATAGATATTATCTAAACGCATAGTTTTAAAAAGCTATCGCAAACATGCAACAATCAAAATTAAAACCGTAATTAGTGCAGTTGAAAACTGCTGCTCAGAGAAACTCGTTGTTTCCGGGCCACAGTATTAAGAGACCCGTGGAAGGGAGGCCACGTATATATATACGAACGAACACGGTGCCGTGGATCTGGCACGCGACCAGCTTGAAAGGAATCGCGCGCCGTGCACCTTTATCGGAATCGTCCGCCGAGAAGAGAGAGAGAGAGAGAGAGAGAGGGATCTCTCTACGCCAATGGGGCATCTGGTGTCGGTTCGTAGCACATGCCATGCATCTGCTCCGTCGAGGTACTTTTGTTGTCTTCGACGTTCGCGTCCAGCAAAAATAAGCCAGGGCGGTTCGCCGACTGCTGTTACCAGGAGAATCTATGTACACTTTCTTTCTTACAGGCGTCTCGCGAAACCACGAAACGCGTTCGCCGACCTCCCGGTTGTCCGTCTCGCGATTCCTCCAGCGGAGCGATTGCTCTGCCGGAGAGTTCGCACCGGAGAAGAGAAAAGGCGAACTTGAGGGAAAGAGACGGTTGTTGAAGAGATAGCGAAGAATAGAAGGCATTGAAGCGGGGTAGATTAACGAAATTTCATTAGTACGCTATATAAAGAGGTGGCGTTTTGTTCGTCTAAAAGTCGTCAATTCAAACGTCAGTCTTGTGTCTAAATATTGAATATAATAGGAGAGAATGGGGTAAAATGATGTTCACTTAAGAAACTTTATTATTATCTTCATATTAAATTGGTTTTTTTATCGAATGTAGTTCACTCTTTTTTTAGCTCACTCATATGTGCATTATTATATTATTTTAGATAAATTTTATAATTTTTAAAATTTTTCTCCTATTCGCGACACGTGTAACTACAGACAAAGCAATAATTTTTTTACTCACATTGTCAATATATATATTGATAATCTCAAATAATAGACAACGACGTATATATATGTCGTTACAATGTTCGATCTCTCTGTCGCCGACGATTGCACGACTTCCCTTTCGTCCCTACCGCAGAACATCCTGCCACCCGGGACGAAGCCTGCGGTTTTTTAACTGTTTTTTTTCCACTACGTGAAATCGTCTTGGTTTTTTGGTCGCGTTGAGCCAGAGCGAGCGGGTGAAACGAGGAAAAGGAAGGAAGGTGGTGCACGCAGGCCCCGCGAAGACGAGAGAACAGCTGTCCCGGGTGGTAACCGTCAGGTGGTATCCCGTCGGTTCGTCAGCTGCGGGGGTGAGAATACGAAAAAAGGGTTGAAAGGACATTGCGCCCGAGCGGCGACGGCGGCGGACGTCGACATTTGCATTCCGCAGGTCATGTCGATCGGAAGGCAATCGATGTGTTCGATATCCGTGCGACCTCGCGCGCGCGCGCGCGCTTAACGTTACACCGGATATAACGTATCAGATAACAATATCTTAGGATAATAATAAATCGATTGTTTTTTCTTCCTCATCGTCTCTTTTTTTTGTTACGCTATTGTGTTTCAACGATGACGTAATCTTGATAAGGAGAGGGTATTCGCGAAGAAGCGTACAAATAAGACAGAATTATTTATTATTAGCAAGATAACTTTTTTTTTTATCGAATACATCTGCGTTTCATTTATAGAACGACTGGTTAAAAGAGGTGAGTTACGCGTGCAAACGCGCGTTTTTTAAGAGCGGCAGGATAACGAAGAGATGTTGTTTCTCGATTGCGAAGTTTGCGCACGCACTCACGCACGCACGCACGGCCGTGATTTTTTTTATTCGTGAAACTTGATTGCCGTTTTAACATCGCGCGACACAAGGTTGAGCGTTCTGATGACGCAGATAATTCCAAGATGAGCAGATGCGTATTCTTTTTCGATCATCTTTTCTAAGTGTGTGTCGGCGACGCACAAATCATGAAGAATCTAAGAAAAAAAAACAACCACATGGTAATTTATCAGCGCTGTACACATATCAAAATAACATTAATCGCATCTGCTTTATATTTTAATTAATTAAAAATTAATTAAACCGTAGCGGAAAACGTTATCACGTCTGTTTATCTAAACTTGCTTTAAAATAATATTAAAATAATGGAAAGAACAACACAACACACCTGCTGTATATGTTACAATAATAAATTTACATTTTCAACGCGTCTGATTTTAAGTATGTGTTTGTATTACTTTATTAATCTTGTAAAAATTTCACAATATGTCACACCTATTTCGATTCTCTCTTTTTCAAACTCTTTAATTGTATAAAATGTGAAAACTAAAGCGCAGTTGTATATTATGTTTTTCTTTTCGCTCGACTCGTTGTCTCACGCATACATATGCATAGAATTTTTACTTTATTGGTGGATCCTCATCAAGACTCGAAAGATCCACGCGCACTCGATTTAGAGACGTAAGGTGTTCAGCACGAGCCTCGCCGAGCTGCCGATCGTTTCTTCCGGGCAGCTGCCGCTATTTTTCGAAAATAAAGGTGGGCCCCGCCGCCGTCAGTTCGCGGGCCCGCCACGTGTAGATTTTCTAGCTCTCTCCCTCTTTCTCTCCTTATTCTGTCAACTTTTTTCTAATTTTAATCAACCGCTTGTGATTATTCGTAGAAACTCGTTTTATTAGCACGATCCATTCCCTCTTCACGATTGTGTTGAAATTACAAGACAGTCCTTAAGATGTCCAGAACGCGACTCGGCGTATACCCGATCTCCTCCGTACGGTTAGTAGATTCTGCGTTAGCAGATGTTTACTTCCGGCAGCTGTAAAAGTGGCGTCGTGCGTCCTTTATGGGTGCACGCGCCCTCGCGCACACGCGGCGAGACAATGCGCACCGATTGGCCATTAGGCGTTCGCATCTGGCGGATTTCGTAAAAGATCAATTTTCCATATCTCGGAGAAATATCAATCGGATGAGGAATCGATGCGATCGAATGAAAAAGACACGAGCAATTTTTTTATTGTACGCCGCCTCTTTACGCACTCTTTATCTCAAATTCGACGAACCGCGTAAAATTTATCGCGCGCGATTCGCAATATAATCGCGAGCACCGTATTGTGGGTGCACGTTGTTAAGATTTGCGATATATTTTCTCTCTTTCTCTCTCTCTCTCTCTCTCTCTCTCACGAACTGCAACACGAACTTGTCGATATCTTTCTCTCTTTCTGTCTCTCACGCCAGCAGATGGATACACAAAACAACGGGCGTTCATTATACGCAAGGAAAGGCAGAACTTTTTTTTTTTTTATAATATCTTCCATCTTCTTGATGCACGGGGCATGCTGCAACCAGCTGTGCGGTGAATCTTTTTCCGTCGCTTCAACTTCCGAGACAATTTTTTTGCATCTCGCTCGAGACCGAACTCTTCGAGTTGTCATAAATAAATTTTGCTTGTATGCATCCCCCATTAAATGACGCGACGTCGGACGGCTGAGTTATGCGCGGGACATAATTTAATTTTGCTTCTCGTTTATGTCGAAGCGAATAAATATGTTTATTTCCAAACAGTGTGTCAAAAACTTCAGAAAGAGAGAGAGAAAGATCGAAGAACGTCACATATGCACATTTGCGACTTTCCTTTTCTTCGTCTTTCACGCTACAAAAATCTGCGGTGAACTTGAGAAACGACATGTGAACGCGCCCCATAATTTTCCGCTTTACGATCGAAAAATACGGGTATTTTTCAGAGGAAGAAGACGAACTCCGTCTGCGGGGTTACGCAACGCGTGATCTATCGCGCATCTGCATCTCCGTACATATGTACGTCTGGCAGTTCACGGACGGGCCAATTCAGTCAATTTACTTGATTCTCTCGGCGCTGCCACAATGGACGGTAAGCCCCTATGATGTCGGCCCGGCTCGCTTGCACAGTGGCCCCGACGTCTTCGACACGCGGAATACAGACGCTTTGTATTTTAAAGACGCGTTACTTAAAAAGCAGACAACTCGGTTTATTTCGATCATTCATCGCGTCATTAGTGTCGCAACGACTTCGTCTTTTCTTCATCTTTTTTTTACCCCGATATATTTTCCAAGAAGAAAAGAAGATTAACGCGATGTCTGTTTTTTTTCTCTCTCTCGTATCATATCCTCCGTTGAGCGACAAAAGACGTTAATTCCGCTTGACGAAGTGAGAGTGTCACCTGTGACTGTGTGAATTTTATTTATACCATGTAAAATGGTGCTTTTATGTATACTTTGTTTCTTTATTCTAATTTTGTATCATATATATGAATATTGATCTCGGATTACATAATCTGGAATAAAGTTCGAAAATGTTACCTATACAATAATACAAATCTTATCCAATACATAAAAATATACATCTTATAGTAAAACTGATAATAATAATAATAAATAAGTTTTGCTCTATCTATATTCTATATAAATTTACTCAAGTTTTATACATTATACATTAACTGTCGAACATATGTTATCATTTAAACAATGATATATATAAAAGGTAGGAATTAACCCGCCTGCAATTAAGAGAAAACCGTTCGCGTGACGTTCAATATGATGAAATGTGCAGTTACACAACCCAGCGCGATACATAATACCTTTTTACATGACTGCGTCACGAGCTATGCGGCCGTAATAATACCGTAAACGAGCATAAAGCGACTCACGACGTCGTATTAAATCGAAAACTGCGACGTCTCTCTCGCAAAATTGCGAGCGGCGCTCGAACAAAATTCGCAGACCGGAAATCAGGAGAAGTACTTCGCCGAGTGTCGTCTGCAAAAAAAAAAAAAAAAAAAAAAGAAAACAAAAGAAAAATTATAAAAGAGTTGGATTATGTGTGCGGCATTTAGCGAGTTGCCTCTCGCGGCGGCAGCAGCACCCCCTTCGCCGTCCCCCTTCCATATGGTAGCCACATGTGGGTTCTGGGCACCGTCAGAGGGGGGAAAAGTCATCGCGGGGATCCAGCTGATGGTCGTCGCGTTGGTCGGGCTTCCTCAGTTACTGTTGGACTGCGCGCCTAACCCGGTATCCGCCACGCCGCCTGACAAATCCGGCCACGGAGTCCAGATTTTCCGAAAGAACGGACATTCGAGACGGGGCGCCCAGCGTCGACCTTGACTCCTGGCTCGAGAGGTCGCCCCCGAAGACCGGCCGGAAATTAAGGAGAGCGCGAAGGTGAGCGGTGAAAAATGATTAAAGACCCGAAGACCCTTTTTTTTTGTTAATTAACTAACGATAATATTTAAATAATATTTAAGAACGGACTTGTTCGATTTGAATTTTGCGATTGTACATTAATCGAAATGTTAAAGAGTCTAATTTGTTAGTTAGCGTCTTGTTTATCATATTAAGTTCATCACTTTTGTAACAATATTTCGAATGTCAGATAATTATTCACACAATATAGTGTTGTGTGTAAATGGCTGTCGTAATTTGGTACTCGAGCCGTTAAATAAAAATTAAAAAAGTAACGTGCACAACAATAAAAAAATAAAAAAATAACTATTGCGATATCGCGATATTACAGCGATTGTCACGAAACTCTATCGCATTGGTCGTTGAACTCCGAGTTAAAGTTAGCGCGAGGGGTGACGCGAAATCTGGCACAATGGGGATGGGCAACCTTAGTAACAGTGTAATGCCGTTCGAGTATTGATTTCATACACGGGGTTTGGAGTAACGTTACACACGTCCTACGACACGTCCTGCAAACATCGGTCATGTATGCGTCGCATAAAACCCTCTCTGGGATTTCCTTCCGCTTGATTGCAAACCAATCTGGCGCACAATCAATCGTTACCTAAGAAACGTAAACTAAAAAATCTTATTAACTTTTAGTAAAGATTTTTCAAATCTTTTACAAGACAATTTGTTTTTATTCGACAAATTGATTAAATTTTGATTTGTCGAATTTGAGAAAGTTCTCAATATTTCTTTTTTCTTCGCAATACAATTTCTAAAGTAATTAGAAAGGGAAAATGAGTATCTCATATACGTGATGCAAATCTAGCATCCTATGAATTTAAGAATTGAAAATTTCAATTCAAAAATATAATGTGTAAGATATTACGCTCTTAAAATATAAATATATTTAAATATATTTATTCGCAAAAAATCCAGCGATTGGCTCTTATCGACCTGTAAAATTCATTACTAGTTTTAAACTGTACAAGCTTTCAAATTTTTAATTCCAATATTTCTTATTTAACATCTTGGGTTACTTTTGAATCTTTCTCAGAATTATAATAAAATGATGCGCGCAGTAATTTCCCGCGCCGTCGATTACGAAAAATCTCAACAACAGTATCGATTCACTCAATCGCGAATTCGCAGATGATACCGGATACGGAGACGGCGTGCCAGACTTCCGAAGCTGCGGTCAAGAGCGGTGGCGACGTGTGCGAGAGGATTAAGGACCGACCGGAAAAGGAAGCGGCGTCGGTGACCGCGTGGAAGCGATATCAGCGACTGGTGGCCGCGATAGAGTCCCGAGGCGGCGAGTTCAACCGGAAGTCCATGATCGAGGCGATCTTTCGCGGCAGCGATCTCGTCTACGCCAGTCATTGATCAAACTATCAAGTCGGAAATCTTTTCACGATTTTTTTACCAAAGTGCCAGTATTGAATTCGCGTCAATTTGACGTAGAATTTGCGACAAAACTACTCCTCAAATAACATCTTCAAGCAGAAGTTTCTTCGTAAGCGAATGAATGAAACAACATTGACTTTTGTAGAATGGAACACACCGATATATAGAAACAAGAGATTATTGTTCCATTATTGTAAGTCTGTAAAAGAAAACGATAGTTGCCATAAATTAGACGATAATTATTATTTCTTTTGTAATAGGAAGTCGAAAGTTAATTCTTATTGATATTAATAACTTAGAAGATAATCGTTACTGTTGTTTTTATAATAGACAATCGTCCTTGCGCAAAAATTAATTTCTGTTGATCACGCGGAAAGTATGTAGGAAAAACTTGCGGCGTTTTTTTTTTTTTAATCTGCAATAGATAATTATCTTTCGCGATAATTATCAGTAGAGATGTTTTGACTCAATGAGGTCGCTAAGCAACTACGTCTCGAAAATAGGATCTGGGAGCGTAGTTTGACGCGAGTAACGTGGCTGTGTATTATATTTCGACGTCGAGCGCACTATTTTTAGATTCGTGAGGAAAGTTTGCTCCTTCCGGGAGATTCTCTCTCGTGAATTTACATGTGAGGCGAGTATCGCGCGTGTGCGCTGACAGATAAGAGAATCCTTGAAGGAGGACTTGTCAAATAAACGCGTCTTGAAGTGAAGCTTTGTTAAGCGTATATGCGTTTTCATTAACGGTTAAGTCAAAATTGTATTAACAAGTCGAGCGATATTTTAATATACGCGATGTATATATTTTTTTGTTTTCTTAAGCGAAAACAAAATTAAATTACGTAACAAGAGCGAAAACGCGATGCAGATATTATAATGAAAAAAATAAGAACAAATTGAACGACGAAATTCTGCACAGAACAATCAGTAATTGAAATAATCAATTTCTTGAATCGACGAACAAAATTTTACTTTGTGAAAATTTGACAAAAGAAAAAAAAAAAAAAAAAAAAAAAAAAAGAAGCTTTGCATCGACGCGACGAGCGCAATTGTACTATTACAATGACACATAATTTTACGAAATGTGGGTTAATGTAATACGAGATCGCGAGAAACGCGGTTTCCACGCCACTGGTTAATGCAATAGTTAGACGTATAATTAACGATGCCAAACTGTGTATTACTAGTCAATATGTGCATAAATAAATCGCGACCGAGAGCGGGGTAGATTGTTTAATTAGGCGAATTATTCGACAACGTCAGCCGAGGCGGCTGAATGATTATTACTCCGTCTCTATCACGCGATAGATGACGGAGGGCGTGTCTGTAATCTGTAAACCGCATGAGCTCATGGCGACATTGGCTATGCTCAATCTTGCCAGCTTGACACTCGCGCGCTACATGTGATAACGAAATAAAAAAAATATAATGTAGTACGAGAAGAAGTTGAAACCAAACAATTGCTCCTAAGCGAATCGAGAAGCGATCGTTAATTCGGAGTTTGTTGAAGACGATTGTAATTGACGAAAGAGACAAGCAATGTTTTAAGTTTCACTGATAGAAGAAAGCTGTAAAAAATAAATTAGTTTAATAAAGTGAATTATATTTATTTTAATCTCAAACGCGCACATACGCGCCGCGTCTTGATGCTTGCGCGTGTATGATATGTCACACACGCAGTTTAGAAAATAAGATAAATGTCTCAATGACCGGACATTTGGAGAAATAATCATCACAGATGTATGTAAATATGAAACATAACAATTTTTTCAATGTTTTGAGTATTTTTAAAATTAGGTTTTAAATATTCTTAATTTTACACACAAATACTTCGGTTACAATTATTATACTTGGTTATAATTTCGATAAACGGCTCGGTAAAAGCAAATTAGAAGAAAAAACCAAAGAGCTCAACGGTTTAAGGTGGTAATGAACTGAACAATAATTTAAAATGTAGTTTAATACGCTGTGATCGAAACGTCCAGATTAAACTACATTTTAAATTATTGTTCAGTTTATTACCACTCTGGATCCCGTTGAGTTCTTTGGTTTCCTTCTTCTAATTTGGTTATAATTATTTTGTAAGGTCTTTTTTACCGGATATAATTATTTTCTTAATTAATAACACAGTAGTACATGTCCGGTTATTGGGACCTTGTAATAACGGGAAAGTTTTAATTTTATTAACTTCCTATTTTAAAGAAGAAAAATAAAGAAGCACAACTGCTGGAATTATCTTTACGCATAAACCCAGAAGTAAGATATATTTGCAAGTAATTATACAATATATGCTCGTATTTCCATGACAATCATCTCCGCCATAAACACGTCATCATGGAGTAGTCACGCGTAATTGTACATAATCGCTATATTTAAATTATTATTGCGGTACAAATATACAAAATATGTACAAGATATATTCATATATAATTGACTTCCCATCCGAAACAAATTTGCTATACCGTATTGCAAAAGTATTTTACAATAGTTTTACAAAACTATGTATATATAGACACGACGCTCCGACGCTGCTCCGAGCGTCTACGGTAAAATTCTTCATTTACATTCATCTGTAAATTCGGTAACAACAGCATGTATACTTGATAACAAATTCAAAAATGCGACACTTATAAAAAAAAAAAAAATAGTTATAAAATAGTTATAAAATAGTTATAAAATTTGAAATTGACATTGCAAACATGAAAAGATTTGTGCGTGGAAAATGCGTTAAAGACGGTTAACATTCGTATTAATGACATTCTCTAATGAAATTAATTAGATTACGTGATATCGTTATAAATCTAATTTTCTAGTTTACACATTTGTTTTAGAATTCTCGTGAAAAATGAACTCAAAAATGCTTATAAAATCTCGCAGAGCGAGGAAACTTTCGACTTTTCTGCGCCTAGTTAAAAAATACATTTTTTTTTCGTTTTGGCCATGCGAAGCAAAATTTTCTACATTGTCAAATTGCTATATCACAAGAGAACGAATGCGGATACAATCTTTTACATTATTTTTATATCAACGTGCTATTTCGTGGTGTTTCATATAAACTCGGAGACGAAGATCTTCTTGAAATCCGGGGCCGAGCCGCCGATGTCGTGTTTGCATATGTCGCCGTTATCCAGATAGCTCACATCGGAATTTTTCAGAATGCTCTTGAGGCTCTCTATCGAGAAGTTGGGCAGCTTCCTATCGACGACCAGTTTGTCCAGATCGTTCATTGAGTAACCGGGTCCGATTCTTTTGGTCTTGAGATGATAGGAATGTATACTGGGTTTCGTGTCAGACGGCAGCTTCGTGCTGCTGCCGTATTTCTTGTCCTCTCCTCGATCCTCCGTACCGTTCTCTATGATACGCGGCGTGAAAGATCGCATGTTGACCTTTACCTCACCGACTCGCTTCGAGGGCAGCAACTCCACCTGTAAAACAGGACGTTCTCACGATGCGGAATTACGTAAGCGAAACGCGCGGATCCTTTATCGCCGCGAAAAGGCCGATGAAACGCTCCGTCAGCGATGGGCATTTTTTTCCTACATCGACGATGCATTTTCTCGCATCGTGAAAGTGCCTCTGACTCGCCTCGTATCTTCTCGCATTTAACGCTATAGAATCAAATCGATGTTACTAGTTATCTCTCTTGATCGTTATCGACGCAAATTTATTTTATTATCCGTCATTCTACGAAAGTAGTAAGCGAAGATAAGAATCAAACAAATTGCATTGAACAATGCAAATACAACAACAACAACAAAATACAAAATGCTGTAAAACTTAATTAATTTAACACCATTTTTATTTTTCACTCTTCTTTAAAATTCATTTGACAAATTCTAAAATGATAAAAAAATGAGTTGAAAATTTGCAGCGAGTAAAATTTAATAAAAAAAAAAAGTTACCTTTGTTCCTTTACGTTGAAAATATTCAAAATCGTCATTAGCGACTGTGGTGACGGAGCAACAGCTTCTACTTCTGCTTCTGCAGGAACTCATGGTGTCGAAGTCGCCGTTGTCCAGGTCGCAACTCTCGTCATCGGAGCTGTCGTATCCGTCACCTTGACTATCCTGCCTCTGAAAGTTCTGATGAAGGCTCTGCTGCAGAGTCTCTCTCACGTGATTGTCTTTTTTCAAGTTATAGGTTCTTGTATCGAAAATCGGTCGATGATATCTGGAAAAAATATTATACATACATATGCATATATAATAAATTTGATAAAAAGTAATTAAATAAAAAATTAATAAAGAATTTAAAGACTCATACAGTTTGAAACTATCAACGAAATTTCACCGATAATAAGAGCCGATACGCTGTATCGGAATAAATATTTATTTATTTTAAGAGTGTAAATTCTTACACATTAGTTGAAGATTCCAGGTTTGAGGTGCTTTTTCGCAATATTATTTCTAAATTAATTGGGAAGGAAATTTTCATGTA
>QVOB01027449.1:0-11607 GCA_014839585.1 Pseudomyrmex concolor | reverse complement strand
CTGCATATACTATGTAGTGTTTTCAAAAAAAAACAAATTTATATAAAGGCATATGGCAGCAAATGATGATGCAAAAGAAAGTGATACCTAGATAAACTGCATGAATTCTGATACTGCTTGCTTGTTTTAAAAAAAAACAAGCCTTGTTTTCTTGGCAATCACATATATGTTGTGTGGAAAGTTGCAGATATTTACTCCATCCCTTGATATGTCCTTTTCCTCTTTCCTGAGTTCACAGATCGATCATTTTTAATTTTCCGAATAAAACAAATCGACGTCCGCAATATTCGCACACCTGTAGAAGCGCGAAACACATAGTAGTAATTTTGTTTCATTTATAAGCAGCAAATGATGACTTTGAAGAGATGCACTTACCTGATTGCATTCTGTTCTGCACACCGTGGTTATATGGTGTCACGAATTCTGATGCTGCTTTGCTTTGGTGTACAATCGCGCGTTGTGTCGAAGTGGGTTCTGCTTCGCGTCCATCATTTCGTTCCCCGCGCGCGTCTCGAGACCGCAAACGACCGCGATGCAATTTCACTGTAAATTCGCGGATTAACATTGCCAACGATACTAATTACGTGTCTGTCAGTGCGAGCGGCCGATACTTTTCGACGCACGTGTATCGTATTTGCGCGCGAAACGGTAATAATCGCGAAAAATGCAGGACAATCCGTCCGCCGTTCCACTACGCGTCGCGCGTCCGTCATGACTGCCCGCCACTTCGATTATCGAAAGCGCGTGACGTACTTCGACTGTCGACATATCGAATCGACGCGCATGCGCACATAATGTACGAAGAAATTAATCAAAAAGGTGGTATATCCATTTTATTCAGTTTCGCGAGTTCGATTCGAGTAGTTCGGTTTCATAAAAAAACGTGAAAATCGTGACGCTCGTGAACGGGAACGCGTAAAACGCGTTTACAGACAATTCTCTGAGATTCTGGCTTTTCTCTGATGTTATCGCGTCGCTGCGCGTGCGCAAAGAAGCGAACGAGAACGTCGAGAACCTCTTGTAAACTGTCAGACCGCCAGTTGCCGCCAGCGATCAGTGCGACGTTTGTTCCGTGTGGAGTGGCGGTGCGTTGCGGTTGTGTATGTATTCAAGATGGCATCCGCGGAACAGGTTGGCCTGAACAAAACTTGGGAATTGTCGCTTTACGAGTTGCATCGCACGCCGCAGGATGCGATCACGGACAACACGGAGATCGCGGTCAGTCCGCGATCACTGCACAGCGAGCTCATGTGTCCCATTTGCTTAGATATGTTGAAGAAAACTATGACAACTAAGGAATGTCTGCACCGCTTCTGCTCGGACTGTATTATCACGGCTTTACGAAGTGGTAATAAAGTACGTTTCTTGATAATAAATTTTTCGGTAATGTATCGATTCGTCTGTAAATGTAATTTGCATTCTGGTTATTGCAATTGTGTTATTGTTTACAGGAGTGTCCTACGTGCAGAAAAAAGTTGGTGTCAAAACGATCTCTCAGACCGGATCCGAACTTTGATTTGCTCATCTCAAAGATCTATCCGAGCAGAGACGAGTACGAGGCGCATCAGGAACGAGTTTTGGCCAAATTGAACAAATCACATTCGCAAGCGGCACTTGTCAATTCTATCACGGAGGGCATTAAATTACAAAGTCAGAATCGTCCGCAACGTTCGAGAAAGAATGCCAATGAATCGGAAAACAACAGCAACTCGTCTTACAACAACACGCCAAACGTTAGCACACCCACCACACCAAATCCGTCTACAAATGTAGCAAATCAAAGTGATTCTTCGCAAAGTACAACAGGACCTCTTAATAGTGGAGGTAAGTAAATTGTGAAAATGTGAATGCTGCTCATTGTCTAAGCAGTTGAGCAGCTTTTTGTCCAATTACAAACCCATATTAGCTTGTAATACTTATTACTCTCTTTACACAGGAACGACATCCAGAAATTCGACTACACCATCTCCAAACCCAGCGAATCAAATTCAGAAACCTCCAAAACGACAGAAAAGCCTTCAAAATTCTGAAAACGACTCGTCTAGTGCTGAAGCTGAAACTGGCGGTGGTGATTCAATGGTTGATACAGAGGGTGAAGGACCTAGCGAGCCTCTGATGCTCAATGAAATTGAACTCGTCTTCAAACCACATCCTACAGAGATGGCCGGGGATAATTCCTTGATAAAAGCGTTGAAAGAAAACAGTATTCGTTATATAAAAACAACGGCTAATGCAACAGGTAATGTTGGAAAAATTTAATTTATATGAAATATTTTTGCGGGATATAATTATTATAAACAAAAACGTATTTGTTTTCTTGCAGTGGACCATTTAAGTAAATATTTGGCAATGCGTTTGACGTTGGATCTGGACACCGAATTATCCGAGTCAGACAGGCTCTTAAATTTCTGCATATACATTGCACCCTCGCCCGGACAGCTCGTAGTACTAAGCGGCTCGCAAACACTGCGACAAGTAAACGATAAATTTTGGCGGGTCAATCGACCCTTGGAAATGTATTATTCGTGGAAGAAGACCTAGGGAAGGCCTCGAAAATATCAATCAGATGGGAGCTAGTCGCGCTATACTCTGAAGAAAAGAATACATGCGAAGTACAGTAGAAATGCATGAAGTATGAAAGACATATCATCGAATGTATTTTCGCGCTGTATTTCCGTGTTAATTTTTGATCTGATTCACGTGTATAGGAAACATCCTTCGTACTCATCGACAATGGTGCAATTTATGTCTTCAAAACAGCAACAAGTTGCCAAACGGTTGTTATTTTTTTTTTTTGTTAATCAAATCTTCATCGAGGCAACTACGTCAAACTATAAAATTCGGAATTTAAACAACATTTCGAACTAAAAGAAGTTGTTTAAGACACGCGTATTGTGCAGAAAAAAATTCACCTGCAAAATTGAAAAAAAGAAAAAAAACCAACTTAAATTGATAAAAACAAAGTAATCGGCTCGTGACTGTCGCTTAAACTCGAAGTTCGAGACATCGATTTATTTGAATCAACAAAAGTATGTATAAATCAAGTTCATAGTCCAATTACACTATATTTCACATCATGACACTTAATATCTATAGAAACTGTATAACCGGTATATGTTTCCTCTTCCCCGCACCTATTTATAGGCGATTTCCATCAGTCGTTGAACCGATGGAATTAATCGCAACTTGTGTAAATGTTTCTCCATAATCGTTAAAACAAAATATTCTGTATAGTTTACTTATACATACACGCAAAAACCAATAAATCTATACATATATATATATATATATATACACATAAGTATGTATATGTATAAACATTGAGGTGTTTTTTGGTCGTGGGAGCGATATGTGCATTGAATATTGAAATATAATTTAATTAGAAAATTCTGGGGTTTTTTGTGATATATAAATATTATATATGTACACATCCGAGCCAAAACTCTTTCAAAACTATGTTCTCCAAAATTTGATGCAGAAATACGGAGAAATAAAAATCTATTTGCGTATTAATTTGCACGTGCTAACGCAAATAATTGACAATAGCGATGTATAAAATATTTTCGCGTTATTTAGAGAAATTTGCACATTTCTAATCGCACGCGATCAGGATAACGTTTATTGGCTGAACTTTTATCGAAGTTGCACGCGCGAGACTCGATTTTAATCAGTCGTCCCCCGCATCGGGAATTGTTTCAGCCTTGTGAAATCTCGTTTTCGCTTTCGTTTAAAAATACATGGAATTCGTCTTTGCTCTGACGGACGGAATAATCGATAAGAGTGTGCCACCCTATCGCACACGACCCTTGAATTTCCACCGAGGCGAAAACAATACAATGTAACCCCGAGTCTTTTGACGATGTTAGCCTTTATTATTCGTCAACACGCTACATTAGCTAATACGTTTTCATCATATTAATTTATTTTTTTTTTTTTTTTTTTTTTTTTTTTTTTTTTTTTTTTTTTTTTTTTCACGTACTTCTGATTATCGTATCTGCAGTTTTTTGTTGTTTTTTTTTTTTTTTGTAACATGCGCTGCACGGAATTTCCGGTTGTCGCGCGTGGAACGACTTGGATTTTTAGTACACACACACACACCTTTGTGATTTTCTTAATTAATTATTCTAGCAGCCGGTAATAGTCAGTCGGAACTTAATTACGACGTAACACTGTGCGAACTAATGACCGCCGGCTCCTAATTAGCGCTTACGGGATGAAAATCCGAAATGAATTCTGTCTCGAGGCCATAACTCGAACAATACTCAATCTCTGAGCGGCGCTCTAACGTTAATTGCCAGGTTTCTTACGAGAAAAGCGGCGGACCGTCGCGCATTTCTAACGATCGCATCCTTTTTCTGATCTCTCGTTTCCGAGCGCGCCGCGAAATTACTTAACACTTCAATGACTCGTATTTTTTTTTTTTCTTTTTTTTATTTTTAATCTCATTTAATCTCGTTTATTTCACACGCGGTGAACAAGCGCGAAACATTATACGAATACACAGTGGAAACATTTTACCGATTGTTTGTAAAACAATGGAGTGACAACGAAATGTTGTAAGTAGAAACTCGTTTGTGAAACTTACTTTACACTATCAGCTAAAGTTTTTTTTTTATCACCGTGATGTGATAATTAGATTTAAATATTTTATTGTGTTTAACATCTTTGTCAAAATTCTGTTGTCGCTTGAGCATTTCGCAATTTGTCACATTATTCTTCCGTATATTAAGTTTTAACGCGCGTCAAGTTGCGCGTTAGGATTTGAGAACGCTAATGACGCTTCATGAGGCTCCTTGTACCAAAGCGGATGATCCGAGCGTCTCCTTCTATCGGGAATTGAATTTTCCGATAGGAGCGAATTTAATTTAAAGTCGGGCGGCTCCACCGTTTCCTTGAGAAAAATCGACACCTGTCGCGCGTAATCTTTCGCATCGGTTATTCGTTCCAATCTGACGAGGAAAAAAAAGACAATTTTTGTTTAAACGACTTTGCTCTTTTTATTTTTTGGTACGGTAAAAAGTTTTTTTTTTCTTCACTTGTGCACCATCTGTCTGGTGAACTCCGAAAGGCGTGTCGTTTTCTTCGTCGTCGCGTCCACGGGGTCGTTACGTTGATCGCAATATAATTTTTCCGCGTTGTTCTTACTTCGAACTCCGTAAAACTTGCCGAAATGCACCGCCGCGTTTTCAGGCGCGTCGAGTTGCGCTTCTTCTTCTTCTTCTGACACCGCGCGCGGTCGATGACTTTCGGCTGGTAAAATTGTCGAGAACGCGCGCTTCGATTTCTCGGTGGAACATCTGAAAAAAAAAGCGATATAAGATAGTTTTTTTACGTCGGTTTGATATCATTTTTTACTTGGTGCTGGTTGCGCTCGCAATCGACAAGGACAGGTTATCCGATTTAATCGAATTTTTACTACGATTTCCTGATGCTTTGTCGCGAGACTTGATTTTCTTTTGCCTGAACATTATGCGAAACTGCAAACCGTGCAAATTAATTTATGTCGTATAAGGGAATGAGAATTACACTTGGAAATTTGCGCAAATTATTGGAATATCAAATTGTTCAATCCGCGAATTATTATATTATTCCCGTTACGTTTTTGTTTACAATTGTAATCAGCAACTTCGCTCGGCATAAAACGTACGTGTAATTTTGATATAATTGAAACAACGGAATATTCGCGCGCAGATTCGTTTTTCGTATTTATTCAAACAACTACGCCGCGGACATTTTTTAACGAAACAGCATCGAAGGAAAACGATATCGATTGCACAACATACAATACGTGATACAATACATCGCGTAATACGATCGCCCCGAAGCTCAATAGTAGTTTGAAATCGGTCAGAAACAAATACATTGAATTCGATCATGCTCGGAAATACGAGCGTCAGACGTAAATTAAACTAAAAAGATTAAAAAGAATTTTACAGTTTTACACGTTATATAAAGTTTTTACTTAGTAAACGAGTCCAAGAATATTTGCATAGAGCAAGAAAATTACTTTTTATATTCGCGAACTCGAATTTTACAGTTTCTTATTCGCGTCTTCAGCTGTAAAATAATAAAAGTTCGAGAGAATTGCGATTTCTAATGAATCCGTGAAATGAAAATTGAACATCTTATGTAAATCTCATGTGAAGTTACAAAAAGATTTGCGATATTCCGCGACAAACGGTTTTTCAAATGAGACTTCGGCCGACTTCGGTGCTTACCGACGCGCTTCGTGCCAGACGTAACTCGCGTTCGGTCTGCCCTGGAGCCTGGAGCCAGTGCGAGTCCAGTCGACGTCGCGCGTTCCTTTGGTTTACGTCGGGTTTCGCGTCGATTTCGGCGTTTCATGAAACATCGTGCGAACTTGGAAATTTGAACGGCGATCAAAGTCCACTTGTGTGCGCGTCCGTCTGTCGAGTTCTCGTCGAAAATTCGTCGAGAAACATGTGCAGAGAATTCGGGTAAGAACATATCTTTTTTTTTTTTTTCCAAAAGATCACATTTGCAAAGGCTCGAGTTGATTATTTATTAACGTAATTATTCGTTTTTAATTTCGCTCGAATTTTAAAAGAATCAAATCTCGATCGATTTAAACGAACGATCGTCCCGTGAAGCAAAGCTGAGAACGTGAGTAAAATTGAAAGGTTCGTGCGTTCTTCTTAAACAACGTTCTCGGAAGTTGTTTGAATATCGAGAGTGCGAGTGACGTTTCTCACGTCTCTCGGTACTACACCTTTTTAGAACACGTTCGAAGCGAGTCAATGCGAACATCACGTTTCCTGTCGCGCCTATTTTCTATGTACTTATCGGGTTGCACAAAGGCGCCTAGTCTTTCTGATACGCGCGTTCGTCGCGGCGAGTATTCGCGATTAAAGAAAAAAAAAAACACGGTGCGGCAAAAATTCTTTGATGAAAAATCAAAAGCTCAATTTAATTTGCTCGCAACTCGCTTTGTGTTAGAAAGGCCACGTTCGTTTACCGACGTACGCGGTAAAATGTTGTTCACATGATGCGCGTTCGAATTTCGAAGAACGGAGGGAGGAAAAAAAAATACACGCGCACTTCATTATCACAGCTAGCTGTCCTACCCCCGCAGATCTCGCGCTTTTTCGCGATGTGCTACACACGGGCATATTGGAAACCCATAAACGACATGCGCACGATGAAGTAAATTTACCCAGGCGCGCCTCCAATATCCGATAAATTTTAATATAGCAATAATTCCGACGTATCCCATCGTGCGCAATATTGACTTTCCGCCTCTCCTCGGCCGCTCCGCCTGTGTGCGTTCTCTCCCTTCCTCACCCCGCGCGGTTCCTCGTCTCTCGCTCACTCTCATTCATACTACTGTTACTTTTTCTTTCTCTCTCTCTCTCTCTCCGTTCATTTTTTCTTTAACTTTATTGGTTCCGTTTTAATCGATTCTTCAGACTGTAATATCTGAGAGAAATTTGTATTGGTGCGTGTGCGTGTTTCAATATCGTTTATCATAAAATTTACGTGCTCTTTAATCGTCTCCTAAGCTGTTCGCATCGTTGCAGCTAATGAATTTCGCGGTCGATTAGATTGAGAGATCGATAAGATCGCGTTATTGCTAAATTCAAAGTTTTGAAATGAAAGATATAAGACGAGACAAGAAATATTGAGAATAGAAAAATTTAATGTCCAACAAATTGCACAGATATTAGAAACTAATTTCTATTTTAATTAGTTGTTGGCCATTAATTGTCAAGATGGATCTAAAACGATTCGATCAGCTTGAAAAAGTTAATTTAACCTTTTGTGTATTTGAATTTCCGCGAAAATTCTATTAAAATTTAAATGCAGATTACGCGACAACTTAATCCATTGAAACACATTCGATATATTAACATCAGACAGAGAGAGAGAGAGAGAGAGAGAGAGAGAGAGAGACATACGAGCGTGCAAAAGTATCGATCGAGAGACTGCTCTTACCGCGAGGTTCGCACAACATATAAATCATCATTAGACGATCCTTTTACTTCTAAAGATACAGGTCGAAGAGATCCATCGATCGAGCATTTGAGATTGCATCACCGCGAGATCGCATCATCGATCAGGACCTGTGATGGGGCCGATGATGCGATCTGCTTTAAGTACAGTTTAATGATCCGGCGGTTAATTATCGATATGACAGCATTTTAATTACACACTTTAAAACGCACACATGCTCAAAATGCGAGCAATGTCACGTACTTGTCACAAAGAGACGCATAAAGAAACGCGGGTGATAATAAAATACGCACGAACGAAAGAGAATGAAAAACCGATTAAACGCCCCGAGGCGTTTCCCGGGAAAAAAAAGTCTTTCATGCGAGGACAAATTCTATATGTCCAGTTACATTATATGTAATAATAATAATTAATAATTATATACATATTTATAATACATAATTAAATATGTGATATTGTTCATTATATATTTTTTATATATTTATTATAATAAATATATATTTTGTATATAATATGTGATCATATATGAGAGAATGAAATGATTTAAAAACTACAATTGTTTTAATTAATAATCACAGATATATATAGAATTTGTTCATATATTGAAAATGTTTTTCCGGTTTTGAAAATGAACTCTCCAAAATCTGATTATTTTCGTGCAAGCGATCACAGTACGCGTGTTGGAGATTCATTACCATATTGTATCAGCCAGTGGGAAAATAAGTGCCTGTAGGAAATCTCGGATACGATAGCGTGACATCGTGTCGTTCGAAGCTCACAAGTTAATATCCAGCGAAAGAAGAACACGTATTATATCGACGCGACGAATTTCCGAGAGGCCATGTAATTTAGTATATATATATATTGATGGAGGGTACAAGTGCATTTTTCTCTTAGGGACCGCCCACGCGCCGTGCTCGCTCGCGTCATTTTTTCTCCGCAATCGCCGGTAAGGGCACCGTCGTCGTGCGTTAGTCACCAGACTGCAGAGGGTGGAAAAGACTGGGCATCGTTACACGAGGGGAAAAAACGAGAGAGCGAAGGAAGAAAGGTGGTACAAAGGCGCGCGAGCACAAAACCCGAATTTCCGAGAGCACGTTCTATAAGCGCGCGCGTTTAAATACCTTTCTCTTTTTTTTTATTTTTTTTTATTTTTTTTTTTTTATTTTTTTTCTTCACGCGTGCCGCGTGTCAAGAGTATAATCATCCCCCGGATCTCGCGGATCATTACATCACGAAACTCGCGCCAGGATTTTCTCTCTGTAATTCGCACCCCCGTGTGCGAGATTCACACGGATCTCTCCTCTTAATTAACCCTCTCGCGCTTCCTCCTTCGTTAAGGAAGCGCGTATAGCGGGATATTGTATAATGGCCATCTAAGTAAAAGCACAATGTTACCGGACACGCGTGTCTGCGATTCTTTTGTTCAAAGACAAAACGTGTTTGACAAAAGTACGCGTCCGTCGAGAAAAAGTCCTTCTTGTGATATCCCGACGACTAAAACAAATTTCCAATGAAATTATTCCAAAGAAATTAATTTCTTTGGATTTAACAAAATTTGTTAAATCTAAAGAAACCGTTCTCTCTGTGTATACATGTAAAGTTAGAGACTAATAATTAAAAAACTATATATCTCGAAAATTACTCAAAACACATTGAAAATTGTTGGGATTAATATTCGCACAATAATTATTTCTAAAAATTATTTCTTTGAGGATTCAAGAGAGCAGACATGTAATGCAACAACACTAGTGCGATATCATACGCGAACACACAAGGTATCCCGGACTGCGAAAAGCAGTCGGCGAACTTTTGAGAGAAAAATGTTTGAAATCGTGTGTCGCGATCTTCCGAGGTTTATTTCGGAGTAAAAAAGTAAACGCGTCGTCGCAATATGCATCTTGTCGCGTGAAAATAATGCGATCTGCGACCTCTGTGACGTGTGCATATAAATGCACGAAACTCGCGTGTGCGAGAGAAAGAAACACGCAGACCGGGACCATTTTCAGGCGGCAGGTCTATCTGTTGGGTTAGGAGACCCTCGAGTAAAAGAGGAGCGAACAGAAACGTGGGGTGGCACTTCGTATTGGGACACGCGATATATTACGCACGTAAAGGAGAAACACACACACGTCCTCCGTCGTGTACGTAAGTAGAGACGCATAAATAGGGATCGTAAATGTACGTCTAACTGGCGCGAGCGCCGATTGGCACGTGAGTAATGCGAACATGCGCGTTTTAATGATTTCCGATGTTTTTGCTTGTTCTTGCGCTTCTTCATCGTCGCTTCTCGATCGTCTTCTTTCTTTTCGAAGACGTTTCTTTTTACGTGGCGCGCGGAATTCGAGCAATCGCTCGACAATGATATGTACACGCATCTGATTAATAAGCCATGGACAAGAACAGGTTTCGTAAGAAGACAATGTTGCAATCTTTGTACGATTCCACCCGCGCCGTAACTCTTTCCTCCCTCTCTTCTCCGAACTTGCATTCAATGGTAATTAGTTGCAATTAACTGATAATAAAATCAACCGCAGACGGCGGGGGACAGCATGACGGCGCAAATACAGAAACTCTCTCTCCGTACGGAACGAATCGCAAATAACAGTCTTGCGCTTACGGAATTGCCGCACGCTCTCGAGGCTTGGAAAAAAAAACACTCCTATTATAGAAATAATTGCGCGCGGACGTGAGTATCCCTAACGCGTGTAAAAAATCCTGTCCGCGATCGCGGAAATCAAAGCCGCCCTTCCGATCACAGTCAATCGACACAGGAAGCTTCGTTGCAGAAACGTATTATACGCGCGGGAGCGGACACGTTCGCGTTGTGACGACCTTTCGAGGAGTATCGCAAAACAACATTTCTGCGATGTTTCGCGATGCTGCGGGGGTTGCCCCGACGAGACGTAGACGACGCGCGCGATGTGTATATCGCAACTTGAAATCTATCAAGCGGAGAACACGAGCGCGATTTTTTTTCCTTGTTCGCGTGCTGTACCGCAAGGATTGATCGTGCGTAGCTTCGGAAAATTTCAAGAAACTTCTCGGATGACGAACGACTTACGGTACACCGTAACGCAACATCCATATACGCGAATATATAGTGACATAATAGGCAAACGTCCAGGCCGATGCACCGTTATGCAGAATGGTGCTGAGGTCAAAGAGCCGATACCGAACACACGGGGAGAGGAGAGGGAAGAAACACGGAGTCTGGGATTCGTTCGGAGAGTGCATCGGATATGTGCTCGTTCGTGGCACGCTCATGAATATTTCAACGGCCAGCAAAGACCGATGTGGTAAACGACCGAGTAAATTTTCACTCAAAGGTGAGAATTTTTTACGACGCGATCCTACGGCGGAATCGCTCTTTTAGATCGCGACATTTCGCGACCTTCATATTATATCGCTCGTATCATTTCCGGAAAGAATTTCTCCTTTTTCACGATTTTATTTCTCGATACGCGCGTATCTTTTAAAAAAATTCAATCCTACCAGAAAAAGCGTGTGCAAACAATCAGAATCGATTCTCTTGATTGTTACCTCGTTTCCGCGATGCTGATTGGTTGTCTCGAAGGTGCGCTTAGTTCACGTTGTATGTACTAACTGTCATTGCGATGATGTTGTAATTGCATA
>QVOB01027448.1:0-11841 GCA_014839585.1 Pseudomyrmex concolor | reverse complement strand
TGTAGATAGTATGTATCTCGGAGAATGTGCACGCTATCAATTTACGGCTGATGATTTGCTTCCGCCCGCGCGGTCTCTTAGTCACTCCGGCGCAGCTGCCGAATAACAAACAGATGCAACTCCGCAAAAATTCGCTTCCGCCATCTTGTCGCATACACATGTGTCGAGATGTGTTGCATATTAAGTACCAAGCGTGCACATTGCATAATATTTTCCTCGCAATTGAAGAGCAAACTGCTTGAAAATCGCGCGATAAAATTTTTTTCATATTTTTAACTCTTCGTGAACTGACACGGGTTTCCTAAATCCATCTAAAAATTTCAAACTGGTGTCTCTAATTAAACTTAATTTTTTTAACGTTTATATTTTCGAAACTACTACTAGAGATTTTTCCATTTGTTTTTGTATCGAGAATTGTTAAAACTTTTGATTAAAAAAAAAAAAAAACAAAACTTGAAAAAATATTGATTTTTCGCAAAGATGTTTGATTTTAAAGAGACCGCGTGGATCTCACAGACCCAGTCAGTCTAACTAGTAGGCCATTTTGGAAGTCAGTCCAAGGGTTAACATTTCTAAACTTTAAGTAGATATTAATATTTTTTAAATACATATATACATATATACATATAAAAAAAAAAAACAAATAGAGACAGATTTTTAATTATCCAAAGTAATATATGGGATTAATTCGTGACTGTCACCACGTGCGATATAAATTCGTCTTTCTTAGGGAGCGCGAAGAATCGTTAAATTCCACCCACCTTTGTCCTCAACTCGCTTACATCGTTAGTCATCTTCCTCTGGCATACGTCAGTTAGAAGCCATTAGCGGACATTAATCGCCACAAGAGAGGGTTTCCATGCGCATTCGAGCGAATACGCAACCATCTATAACGTTCTGTCGCAACGTTCGAGATATCGTCCGGAGGCGATACTCGATTCCGTCCGAATGCGCGTCGAGAAATTGCGATACGATACGTTTTATTCGCAACAAAACGACAAGACCAGGTTCGTTGTGTGCGAACGTCGAATGCGACACAGCACAGATTTCCAGTGTGATGTGAAAATAAGTACATATATAGGTAGGTACGTGCAAACAAACTCAAACGTTGCGTTGTTGATGCAAGCGCGCGAGCGCGATTTTCTATTGCGAAACTTCGGCTTAGTCACGAGTCTCGTTTGTTTTATTTACGCGACGACGGAATTTAAACGCGACTTCGCCGAGAGGAAATTTACTTGTTTCTGAATGAACGCGATAAGAACACGCAATTATCGCGAAGCGAAACAAACCGACCTGAATAATTAATTATTGCTTGTGTGTCAGCGGATTATATAACCGAGGAGTAACAGAGCACATTGTGTGTGTTTGCAAACTTTAGCGATAAGTTCATATACATTTTACAGGCGTGTGTGCTTTGAAATAATGTTTAACGTTTCAAGTTTTTGCTGTGTATTATGTTCTTTTTAATAAGATAAAAACATTGTCTTTTTCAAACATTTTTGCTTTGCAGTGCATTGTCACAGTAAATTATAATTTTTTGTTAAAAAATTTTCAACGCATATAATTGTTATGTATTTAAAAAAGTAAGACAAAATTAAATTTAATTT
This sequence comes from Pseudomyrmex concolor, assembly GCA_014839585.1. Taxonomy (NCBI): domain Eukaryota; kingdom Metazoa; phylum Arthropoda; class Insecta; order Hymenoptera; family Formicidae; genus Pseudomyrmex; species Pseudomyrmex concolor. The sequence continues at coordinate 10,234 of QVOB01027448.1, read as the reverse complement.
TTGCTTTCTCTCTCTCTCTCTCTCTCTCTCTCTCTCTTTTTCTTATGTCGTCAATCATCTCCACACACAAACAGGATGATAATGCAAATAAATGGAGAACTCCATAAATGGCAGCAAGGTTCAAGATTTTTTTTTTCAGAAACGACGTCAATTAGAGAGAACATGTTTAGTTCTCTCGTGTCGGAGGTCACGCAAACGTATATACATTGTGTCGCGCGAAGAACGAATCTTCTGAGCAATCTTCCGACCGTCATAAATGACGGCGAGATCTTCCAACCGTATTTGCAAGTCTTATCGAAGACCTCGCCGCCCGACGATTACGGAAGCAAAATTTCTTCCTGCGCCGTTTGTCTGCAAGCAGTATCTGTCAGTGGTTTTTATTCTGTTTGACAATAAATAATGATCAAGTTTTTTTTTATGAGATGAGCTGCATTCGGAATCCATACTTAATAAAACCATTTCTGCCGTTTTAGAAGCAAAAAAAAAAAAAGCGCTAATTGGCCGTAATTTCTCCGAGACGTGCTCGTACATATATAATTTTTACGGCGCATCTCGTCGTTTCTTTTGATCTGTGCGAGCGGGAAACAAGAGGGTCGGTTGTTCCCAGAAAAGTCTGATGTCACGTCTTTACCTTCCGCCGCCGCTCGATTCTAAACTGCGCAGGAATATCTGCACGAACGATGACATAATGAAGCCGCCGCGTCATCCGCGTCGCAATTTGTTTGTCGCGCGCGCGAGATGTAAACTCGAACGCACGAACGATGAGAACGATCGAGAAATTTGATTATAACGCAGACGATAAAAGTGTATTACGCTGCGTCGCGTCGGCGAGATTTTTGTCCCGATGTTTTCGCCGTGTTGCGTCGTGCGTACGTATATTGCAATCGAAACGGGCACGCACAAAGCGTCATTAGCGTTCACGCGTAAAACAGTTGCGAGAGTCGTAAGTAAGCGATTATTATGTTGATTATATATATTGTATATATTTTATATATGTAAAAAGATTTTTTTAAATATATTTTTTTATTATATAAAGATTTTTTTCTAATTCGCGCACGGACGATGGGATTTTTAAGTAATTTATTTTGCGTTGAAATGTTTACTTAAATTAAATTATTATTATTAAATTAAATTAAATTATTAAATTTATATTTCTTTATAAAAAATAAATATATATAATCAGAATTACATCAGAATTTCTTTCATACAGTTGCAGAGAAAAAAATTCTGATTTATAACTGAGCTGGTTTTTTTTTACGAACTGAAAATAGAAATTATCTCATAGCGGGCTCTTTAGTTGATTAAAAAAAGTATCAATAATATAATAATAAGTAAGCGGAGAAGTATTTCCAAAAGAGTTAGTTTTTTTTTCAGTTTTGCAACAAAGTTAAGGCGTTCGTGACTGAGCACATGGGACACATCTTTAAAGCGAGACAGTATCGGACAACCCCGAGAACTTGGCGATTAGTTCCAGCGTTAAAACAGGTCGGTGAAGAGAGTCTGAGCGGACCTTGCTTGCCGGAGGTTGCCGTCGCATGACATCATCGTCTCGTATACGACCACATTCTTACTCACGGTCATTCCCGCGGAATCTTCTTTCAACGTTATTAAACTCAAAGATATGGCACGAACATAATATTAATCTAATAGCGTTTTTTTTTCAATATTGTATTGATAATAAAAGAAAAAAAAATTATAAAAATTGAATAGAAAGTTTCATATAATACTTTAAACATTTTTTATCTTTAAGATGTTATATGAAACAATCCATTCAATATTTTGGTGGTAACAAATACTTTGACAAGGCAGCATTTGACAAAGGTGCTCTCGTGGGAAAATTAATCAGATAGTTTTTCCCGTTACTTTCCCGATTTGAAGGCCCGAGTTTAGTTCGCATTTCAGTTGATAAATTCGACCGAATGAGACCGATTCGGAAAAATCCGAACGTGTGGATTCGAACTCTCGGAACCTTTCCCTGCTCGTAGCCCCCGCACTTAGGCCGCGAGGCTACTGAGTCGGCTGATAACATATATATATTGATAATATATACTGGCAAATAATGGCCGGCTGATAATACATATATATGTATAATCTTAAAAAAGCGCAATATGTTTATTTCCAGTTTTTGCGATCTTGCTCGTTTAACTAATTTGTCGCATTTAATAATGTTAATTGCAACAAATTCAGAATTGATGTAAATTGTTAAAAAACAAAATACTAAGCACTCTCTCTCTCTCTCTCAATGTGCTCGCTGATGACATTTTCTGATTTCATCAAGGTCATCGAGCTTACGCGCTCACACAGCTCTCGATGACTAATCAGCAAAGTGAGATGCTCGTAAAGCAATAATCAATTCGTTTGTACGACTCCGTCAGGGGATGAGTAATCGCAAACAGATGCACTGTAACAATGCACCGCGCGCATATTCGCCGGGACATACCTAGCTTTACTTCCTTGAAAACGAGAAACGCAGGACGATCACGTTCCACGAACGTGGCTTATCATCTCCCCGGGAAAGGATAAATAACACGTGCGTGCGCGCCAAAGTATGCGCAGTCTGCTGCTTGCGTTCCCAGAAGTTGGTGTAATGGAAACTTCGAAACAGCCGCGAGTATATATGTGATTTTTCGCGATTTTGAAATTAATATTAAAATTTAGGTACGTCAAACTCAGGATGCAATTACAAATAATTGCATTTTAACAGAACAACATGTACTTTTAATATTTAAATAATAAATATACGTATAATATATAAAATAACGATTTTATAAGAAAAATATTTCAATACACTCTCTATTAGATTAATCTTCACAATAGCAGAGCACACAGCGATTTGATCTAAGAACGTGGAATTTGTATTAACCGCTAGTCGATCTCATTTAATGACAATCGTGCGAAAGTCGAGGCTACAGGTTACAGGAATAACCAGCAGACTTTCCTATTTAATTCCTGATGGAGATGAATCACGCGCAGCTCCCGTCACTTAATACGAGCTGGAGTAGACGTGACCCGTCGCAAATTTTATCTTTTCCTTTGCGCGCGTTCAGGGTAATCACTTTAACGGCATCTATTGCATTAGTGCATATGTATATAATCAGATAGAAAGAGAGAGAGAGAGAGAGCGCAACAATATTACAATTTTCTATTTCCAAGTACAAGTTTATTTCAAACTTGACTTAAAAAGATTTTTAGACAGCGCAATTAAAAGGACAGCGTATTTTCTCATGTTGATCATTCCCAGCGCGTATCTTTTGCTGCAAAAATTCACGCAGGTAATACTTGGGAAAAAGTGCAGGTAACGCTTCGCGGCTCACGAAGAAGCGGAATCGGATGCATCAGTAATAAATCGCGCCAAGATCGCGCCAACTCGATTAAGAAGAACTTTATGGCTGCGCTTACATTCCGGTCATTTTCAGTAAAAAAAAAAAAACAAAACAAAACAAGAAATTCTTCATGGGATACCTCGCTATGTGTACAAAATTTCGCTCTCGCGAAAATGGAAATCACGCGTATCTGTTCGGAGCTCGGTTCGCGATGAAACAAGAAAAAAAAACGCGAGAACAATTACCATAAACTTTATGAGCAATCTCAAGATGAGCGAAATTGTCTTGTTAATCTGCTCGGCAATCAGAATGACTCTCCGTAATTATATGGCGGAAAATTTTCGTCAGACGCGAGTAGCTTTGTAGAGACTTCAGCAGCGAGCGCCGAGTCGTTTAACAAACAGAATTTACAGTAATTATTCCGTTCATTATCTCACAGATTCTACGTTATTATCTAATAGAGTTAGAATAGTAGTCTACCAGAGTTATAAACTCTGTTTAAGTCTGGGTTTTTCTAAATTATTTTGGAGAAAGAAACTTCTTCAAAGTTATTAAAAAATCTTCATTATATATTTTATTTAATAAGACATTAAATAATCAATGTGTAAAAAACAAATTTTTTTATAAATATAGTATTGAGAAGAATTTTTGTGTATAAACACTTTTTAAAACTTGAATTAAATTATAAATTATAAAAAAAAAAAAAAAAAAAAAAAAAAAAAAAAAAAAAAAAATGCAAGATCTCCGCAGCCAGTTGGTGCACACGAGTCTGGTGCACGTTGCAGTCCTGTCTATGACGCAAGTGCATCCAGCGCATCATCTGCTCTCATGCGGTTAACCCAACCGGATATGGCACAGACCTCTAGAGGTTAAGAGACATTAATGGGCTAATAGGAACGCTAATGATTCATTAGTCGGTACGTTGATGTCGATTAACTTTCCGCAACAGTTCGCGTGAACACCGCGATGTCAACATCCGATTCAGGTCGAAGACCTTTATCTTCTATTTTTGGACTTTGTAACGTACGGTGGTTGCAGAGAAATTCAAATGACATATTATTATTATTATTATTATTATTTATAATTACAGAGAAAGAGATCGTACTCGACGATTTTAATGGATAAAACTCTAAGATAATTACTTTCGATAAAATCACGCTTGGACTTCAGTTCAAAATTCTTGTTTCTCCGCAATCTAACTCGATCTTCATATCTTCGAAACATCGTTGGAATGGTAATGCGGTGACTTATCCGACAAATTCTTCTCTCCTATCGCGCGATTATTCTTATCGGGCAATGCTCGTAGCGAGAGATTGTGCGTGAAAAAGTGTTATTGCCGCGCGCGCGTGCGTCGCGCTACTCTACGCACATTAACGACATGATTATTTATCAAGAAGCGTGTTTTCTCGCGAACGCGCGTTAGCAACCGGTCGGGCCAGAAATTGCATATCCCAACCTTGTTCAAGCCCGAAGCCTTCCCACTCGATCTTCCTGTTTCACGAAGGAGGTTTCAGGGTCTTGACACCTGACACGTTACCTAAAAGGAACGAAGACCTTCGAGTCGCGACGAAGAAAACGCCGTCGAGTGACAGCGCACTTTGTAACTTCGGTGACTTACAAAAGTTTCATTAACATATGTAGCATATTCCTTATTTAACCTGCGATAAACAAAATTAACATTTATAGAGGACCGGCATTTTTCCGTTGAAATCTTTTAAACTTTTTTCAAGGAAAATTTATGCACATACATATGTAACCTATGCATAACCATACAGTTGCTAAAAGTCTGTTGCTAGCTCGTATGTGGGCCAGTCTCCGTATGTTAATTTTATTTATCAAAAGACAACAAAAGTAATGCGATATCCCGTTAGTTTCTTTTTTGTCGTTGAATTTTTTAAGCAACTTCCAACTTGAGTTTTCAAAAAGTAATTAAATGTTAACGACTATTTTGAGTAGACAATATATACGTAACTAAGCGTTTCTTCCGCGCGCGTTGTTTCGACGCGATTGTATACACTTCGTAAAAATTTAGCAACGTTTATGACGGTGTGTGTGTGACTATATGTTTTTTTATTTGGCTCGCGAGAGATAACAGAAACGCGGTGTCACGATCGGGAAAGATTATCCGTTAACATTAACTTAATCCTTGACATTTGTCGAGAATAATATTTGTAACTTCTTAGAGCGCGGTACTTATGTAAGCGGGAAAAAAGGTAAAATGTTATTACTCTTACGTAAACATAGCGCGACTGAAAAAAAAAAATATATATATACATATAGACATACACATATATACGATTCCGTTGTAACTGAACAAAAACGCGAACATTAATTTGCGTTATTTAAATAATAACCATCTGCGAAGAATAGTAATTGCGCATCACTGGCCGCTATAAAAATCATATCGCTTCGCAGCTTATCAACGTGTGTGCGTTCGGGTTTTGACGCTCTATATCAGCACGCTCCGAATTCCTGTCACATCGTCATCTTTTGTTCGCCGTATACGGCGCATACCGCGCGCGCCATTGCGCGCAAATCTTTCACGTATGTACATATATATATATATATAATACAATCGGTTTTAATTCAAACGCCCGTAACGTCCGATCGAAAAAAACATTTGTGCTGATATTCGCGAAAATCTCTGCGCGTCGCGGAATAATACGCGCGAGAGGAGACGCGTACAATCTGTTCGTAAAAAAAATTCTATTACGGCACGTAGCTGGCTTTCGGGCATGTTTCTGCCGCGATTCGTTTGTTTGGAACGGGAAAAGATAATACCTCTTATTTTCCCGCACACACTCGTCCGCGGCACGATTTATTTTACGTTTCGCTTGCCGTCTCGCGATCGCGCACGCAACACGAATCGGCAGAACATGCTTGAATATATCGAATCTAAATAATATTGCCGCGTTGCAAACTGTAATCCGCATACTTTAGCGAAAATAATTTTATGTGAAATTGTGTGTGTGTGTGTGTTCTATTTCAGATAAAATTAATTTTTAGAGTGTAAAATTATATTTTATATGATTTTGCAAGATCAGGTCGAAATAAAAAATCGAGTATTTGCTGTTTTCTTTCATCAGCCCCTTAATTCTTGAATTCTCGTTTCTGTCCATCATTGAAAATGGAAAACATCGAGCTTTGTTACAAGAACGCGCTTACATTCCATTCAAACGACCGCGACCTAATTATTCCGGGCGTTACGTGCCGATTTTTTTCTTTCTTTACGCTCGAGCGCCATGCAACCAACTTCGGTCATCCGCACATGACTTTTTGTAAAGAGTCAGAAGTGCCATCGTCTCGTTTCCCGCGCGTCTGGGAAAAAGTCGACTCTTTGAAGTTCCGCGGGAAGTAGAACTCGAGATCCCTTCCTCCCCGTTCAGGAAGGAAAGAATGACGCGTGCTTTCTCGACCGCCGCGGACAGTCAACTCTACTTGCCATTGTACTACTGCGAAAACAAGACGCGGCAAAACAACAAGTCAGAAACGATTGTGAGGGAAATTTAGCGAACGGCGGGAAATTTAGCGAATTCACGCTAGCTCGGACGTGCTCTCTTTGCGACGAAAAACAAACAAAATTGTGGAAGACAAATGTGAGTAATTCACAACGCGAATGCGAGACGCGATCTGTCACACAAATTATTTACGATAAATTGATGTACGAGATTAAAATATTTTCAGCATTTTCTTATACACACTTTAAAATATATTTACGAATTTTGCGAGAGAGAGAGAGAGTTCGACGATATAAGTCCCGCGCGCTACATTTCGGATCAATTATGCGACTTGCGTGCGCATAATTGTCGCCGTCGTCGTGAATCACGCACGATCGAAACGTTACTTCGAGCCGGACAGATCCGAGTATCCTGAATTTCACATGCCGAGATAAGAATGTGGAGCAGAGATCGCATCGATGAGTGGGAGGTAAACCTGTTTCAAACGCGTCCGACGACGAAAACGCGGGAGAACGACGTCTGTCTGCCGTAGAATGCGATGGGGAAAAAGAAAAAAAAAAAAAAAAGGGAACCGTGTGGGGAAGAGAGTCTCGCGCTGTGGTAGGATCCCGAAACGGGATCCACCCTGTCACGACTGAAAAATGCGAGGAACGTGTCGGCGCGAGTGTCCTGCGGCGGTAACGTCGATCAACATTCGAACTAGGACGCAGAAAACTTAACCCCCTGGGCGGCTTCCGTTCGCCTAATCCAGCCTATATGGCGATAACGACACGTACGTTGCGCTTACAACGTTGCGAACGAGACACGGACTTTTCAATTTCGCCGTACCGTTAGCCGCCGATCGCGCGTCCCATTTCGCCGACGCCGAAGATCGATGCATGCGCGCTTCTCGCGCGATCGAAGCGGAAAATCAATGGTCTAAAGCGCGTAGTCGGCCTACTTGGAAAACTCTCTTCCCTCCCCCTCCCCCCCCCCAAAAAGACATTGAAGTACCTGGCTCTTCATCGCACAATCTTCACGCACTTGAAGTTAATATCCGATCGTGTCTGTTTGTGTTGTGTCCGCATCTTATTATCGCGTGTAGCTTCGTCGCGACTAACTCGCGCACAAACAATCCGAAGCTATATCTGACTCTCCCAGAGAGATTTGCTTATTGCTTTGCATGTATACATATCTGTTTCGACTTCAATATAAACAGAGATGGTAAACTTAGTTAATCAAGAGTTTGGGCTACGCTCATTGGGTTGAAAACAGGAGTTGTTTTGCTATTCCGCGATAAATAGCAATTCGCTTCGCGCGCGGATATTGCATCGGAAATCGATCTTCGCGGGAAATAGAATATCTTTCCTTCTCATTGTTTCTCGCAATTCTTTTTCGTGTTATTCCGCGCGCTATTTTCTCTTCATTAATTTTACAAATCGCGCGATTGATCACCGCGCGGGGGTTTGCCGCGCGTCGAACTTGAAATCGATATTCATTAATTTCATTTATCGGACCGCGCGAATCTACGCCCGGCGAGACGGGGGGAGGGGGCGTAAAACCGGTTTAATTTCGTTCGCGCCGGTTAATCAAACTCGTTGCGTGTCCTGGCTTAACGCCAGGATAATTATTCTCCGACGGTCTCGCGTCCCTGAATATCGTCCGAAAGAAGAAGAGAGAAGGAGAGCCGGCAGAAGTGCAGAAAGATTTGAGAGAAATTCCGAAAGAGAGAGAGAGAAAGAGAGAGAAATGCATTCGCGTCTTCGCGCGTCTCGACCTCTTTCCCGTCTCTCTGAAAAGTGACGGCAAAAATAAGCGCGCAATAAACACCGGCTGTGTGTACAAACGGGCGATAAAATATCGCTAGAAGAGTGCACTTTTTACTAAATATTGAGGTACATATAAAGCGCTACACGCTAATATCTGAAAAAATCTGGGAGATATTTTTTCTTAATAATAAAAAATAAAATCCGAAGAATTTCAATCTCAAATCGACTTAGAACAATCGACTATTAGAACAAATTAGGGAGAGAGAGAAACATGATCAAGTTTGTTCGTTTGACAATTAAATTATAAATTTAACGTTAAATATGTGACGAATCGATACGACGTTGCGATATATTCATTAACAGCGAAGGAATAATATTATTTGGCTCTTAATTGAAACGAAAGCTTGCGCATCGAATGAGTCGTTCTAATTAATTGAAAACCGTGGCGCGACATTGTGTGCGAGATAATTAAATTTGATTCTTTATCGAACAATAATAAAAATATTGGTGTATATATATCCGAGAGGAAATCAAAAGCGGCGGTCCGCTGTTGAGACCGGTACGACAGCTGAAAGCAATTGCGAGCGCATTCTTCGATATTGTGTGCCACATTGCGTGCGACACTATTTCCAATAATTGAAAACGTGCAGGCAACAGAGAGAATGTCCGATAACAGTGCGCGTCATATCGACGACTGAGTCGCGCAAAATGAGAATCAGTCTTTATTGGGAAATATTCGCGAAATGCAAATCGGATTAAAATTAAATTTCTTCCAAAAACTAAATAAGGTTGAGCGGATATCGAAACGCATTTTTAATTTGAAAATCAAACAATTTCTAATTATTGGCTAACAACTTTTGAAGCTGTTGGAAAGTATACAATTGTTGTTGTTGGTAAACTAGCGTTATGGAATTTATATCAGCAGTTTGCGCGAGCGCGCACGCGCATTACACTGTCCTATTTTATCTCGCAGGTTCTTCCGCTATTTCTTTCACCATGTAACACTTTTGTCACACAGTGTGTCTAGAAACGACGAAAGTTGGTGACGGCGCCGACTACGGTTTGATTGACGCGAGTCGAAGTTAACGTTTTCAATCGATAACTTTCGCGCTTAATTACGAAGTCCCCGCGCTTAATTACGATCGAAGACGCAACCAGCTCGTCGACCTGTCCCGGGACTTGTGCGCGCACCAGCGTCGCTCGCATCTATCGATTTCCTGGGAGGGGGAAGCCGGGGCAGACCGGAAGTGGACTCTCCCGTGCGCGCTCGAGGAGATGCATCCTCCAATTAACGGAATCGCTTTTGATGCGGCAATTTATTTTAACGAAAGTCCGTCTTCCTTCCGTAGACTCTCGCTTTCTGCTTTTGTGCGAATTAACGAGAGACAACCTTGAACCTAACTTTGTTCTTTTAAAAAAAAACACTTCGTATCAAATACGTATTAAAAAAATCGGTCATGTAATAATCAGCGAGACGTTCTTAAGAGTCAATTTCACAAGCCGTTGGAGCGCAAATGTCTATCGTCGATCGTCTCTTCTCCGTTCGACAATTCCCGTAAAGAGAATCCTCTTGGCTCACCGACTCGCGTCCAATAAATCGCGCTCTTCGCGAAAAAAAAAAAAAAAAAGAAGCTGACTGAACCGACCGGCGACGATCGAGAGAAAGGTGAATCTTTCCTTCGGCTGTCGCCGATGTATAAATCTC
>QVOB01027439.1:0-11667 GCA_014839585.1 Pseudomyrmex concolor | reverse complement strand
GGAAAGAGAAGGAGGACGAGGAGTACCGGGGGGAGAAAACGGAGGGATTCAATTGCAATAAAAGTACCGTGTCCGTAATCTTAGACGGCGAGGTGTAGGAGAAGGAGAAAGGGGGGTCTCTGGTAGGTCGAGCCACCGCACGAGTTACGTATGAGGAATCTGCCACGGGCGTGGCTACATTAACGAGTACGCGAGGAGAATGAAAGTCTCTCTCTCTCTCTCTCTCTCTCTCTTTGCTCTTCACCATCGTGATTTTTTTCAGCCGCACGCACACACATCGCACATCACCACGCGCAGAAAAGTAGCGATATTTTCGTTATTACGAGAGATCGAGCAGCGATTCAACACATTTCTGACACAATCCGCGATTTTTCCGCACGGTTTATTATATCGAGCTCTCGATCATTGCGGATTCGATTTCGGATCGCAAGTTATTAAAAAAAAAAAAAAAATCACGAGTAATTGAATTAAAAAAGAGTGCCGCGTAACGCGAGGTATTAAACGGAAATTGTCGATATCGAATACGATGGTGCTTCGTCGATGTATATTCGTAGCTGCGCGCTGTCATAATGGCGCAGTGTATATGTAACCGAGACGATATAGCACCCTGGCATTGAGACTCGGCTGTAATGAAAGACTCGAGTTGTACGCACATGTATCGCATATGTACGACGTGACAGGCTGATCGTGTTGTACATATGTGCGGGATACTCCGGCGTATCATCGAATCGAACCTCGGTGCGTACTTCAGTCCGCGCAAAACGCGGACTTCCATAATATATTTGCGCGCTTTTTGTATTCAATTCGCATCGGCGAACTATCTCCGAAACCTGATCAAAAATCGCGATATACTCGCAAAAATATTTATTATATTCATAAATTTATTTATTATATTCATAAATCTATGTGCTAAAACAACCGCAACGAAATTCGATAATAACAACGCGTCCGCATTGTTATCGATTTTGATTTCTAAGATATACGACTTTAGTTGTAAAATCCCACACCGTGGACTGGCCATGTGCGTATCTCGGGCGAGAGAGAGCTCGTCACGAATTTCGCTACGGGGCAGGTTACGAGTTACGTTCAAGGCGCATCGGTCTGCTGCGTGTATCCGACCGATCTGCGCGTCGCTTGCAACCGGCGTAGATTAGACGCGCGCGATCTATCTATGCGTCCGCAAACAACAAAATCTCTCCCGCGTGTGTATCTCCGTCGATTGCACGCGCGTCTATCTCGTGACCCAAGGCATCATCGAGACGTGCAATTGCGCTCTCATTTCCAGCCGCAATTTACGCGCGCAACCTATACCGATCTGCGCGTCTTGCACGAGAGGAAGAAAAAGAGAGAGAGATGGTGCGCAGGAGGGATTAGAAGTGATCTCCTCGATTCGTCGTAAACGCGGCACACGAAGCCGTGGAAACGGCAATATATCGATCTGTCGATCATTTCCGACGCGATTGCCAGGCATCATTGAATGGCGATCGCGCCGCCAATCGCCGCGTTGCACTTTGCTTCGCTTCGCGAACGCGGTCTCGCGAGTCTACGCCCCTCGGCCGATCGATACGAGTCGATACGACATACTCTTGAATTTGTTCCAGTATCTCCTCAAGCATTGTATTATACGTTGTACAATTACGCGACAATTATATGCAAGCGCGTTCTCTGCCATTGCGGCGAAGAGAAACTGTGGCGTTTTGCAACAACGGCCGCGCAGCTGTCACATATTCCTTTCTGCCTTAACGTCCCACAGCTATTATCCCTCTCGCTATTCGTCTATTTAACGTGCATGTAGGACGTCAATAATTATAATCGAGGAGAAAGAGAGAGAGAGAGAGCACAAACGTTAACTACTAGTACGCGAAGCTTATACGAAACGAGGACGAAGATCGGCAAGATAACCGTGTAAATTACCGTGTTAATTATTCTCGTCCTCGGCAACCATCCCGCTGATGAACTTGGCCAAGTTTCTCTCTCCGCGAGTTTCCAGGATATCAAGCGGATAAAGATCTTATCGGTATACTCGATCGCGAAACGAAGACTGTGTTTGCCAGTATTAACATGTTATTCCGAGACAATGTGTCGTGTCCCACCCACACTTGTACCTACGCCGCGAATATTGCGGTTACGAGGGTTAAATGATATGCCGCTCGGTGGCCACGTATCGTTCTCGGTTGCACGCCCGAGGAAAGTTGTATGTTGCGCGTGTGTACACACACACACAAGGCAATTCGTAATTTTCTGTCGAACGTATCGCGCGCGGCAACAAAGGAGCGTAATTGAGCCACGCAGATGTCCAAGTCACGAATCGCGCTCCTCGTCATCTGCCAAGTAACATCACGCGCGCGATGGAATCTCCGTGATTATCACCCTCGATGAACAGCCGAGTGAATATAATATCCTCCCTCTTCCCAAGTTGAAAGGAAAACGCGAAGGATTTGTATCGCGGATTATTTTTTTTTTTAAACTCGCGTAAGCAAGTTTTTTTTTTATTTACGCGAAACTTCTTCAGATCGCCGACGCAGTTTCGCGAAAGAAACCAGATGATCTCCGAAGGATCAATATGAAGTATCTCGGGAGACGAGAGAATAATCAGGAAGTATCTCTCCGAACTGCGAGACGAGATAGTTGGAAACTTGGAGAGAGCGAAGGGAAACGTTCGGCGGATACACACAGCCGCGAAGAGACCGTAGAGTTTCGGGTTACGTCACACAGTCGAGACGTAACGACCGCCTCGTATATATCAGGTCACCTCCTCCCTCCCTTTCGTCGTCCGCCCGCGCCCCGTGTTATTAGCGAATTCCGACGAATCCGTGGCCGACGAAATCGATCGAGCGCGGGCGGTCGGAGTTTATCGGGCGATCCGCCGTGTTCGGGAACCCCGCGCCGAAAGGGGAAGACCGAGGAAAGGCGCGCGCGAGAGAAGAGACGAAGGAGATAACACGGGGCGCGCAACGTGTCGGCTCGCCACTTCGGGTTTTATTTAAATGAATCGTCGCGCCCTGTGTTATTTGTCGGTCTAGGAATAGAGGAGGAGGCTTCGAGAGAGAGAGAGAGAGAGAGAGTGAGTTCGTGCATCGCGGGGAGAGAAACATGCTCTTAAGAGAGCACGACCGAAAAAGTTACTCCGTTTACGCCAGCTTCACCTCGTGAATCAGATACAGGTATCTGCAGCATAATATATCACACAAGAACGTTTGGCTCGAGCCCCTCGGGACATGCGGGTGTATAATCTTTGGCCGGTCGAGCGGAGCTAAGAGTTTGGGCCCAATTACAGGGCCAGTACCACCGAGCGGACGGACGAACGAACGAACGGACGGACGGACGAACGAAAAGAACGAAAGAAAGAACGAACACGAAAGCGCGCGCGCGCGCGCGCGAATCTCTCTTCTCTGCCTTCGGAATACTTTCTCGAACATCGCGATCACAACGACGATGTGCGTGATGCATACAAGCGGATAATATAAGAAGAAATGCACGTACACAACGTCGTTTTTTATGATCGCGGCGACTAACGACGTACCTATACGGAAATTCGCATAAAGAGGAGACGACCCGGTCCTTTTGCGTTGGGGGGGAGGGTAAACGATAATAGCCTCCGACGAAATTCGAGTCATCCACGTTGCTTTTACGATCCCGATCGCTCGTCTTCCAGGTAAAACAGCCAGATCAACGGGGATCCGAAATAAACTTCACGCGTTCCGAAAGACATTAAACGCGCGGTTTTTCATTTTTTTTTTTGCGAATTATTCGCGACACGACTATTTTCCGCGAGAACCGCGACTCGTAAGCTCGCGTTGTTAATTAACGCATTACTCGCGCGACACACGCGGAAAATCGGGCACGAGGGAACGAAACTTTAGAAGGAGGAGATATCTCGCGTTTATAGCGAGACGAAAGTGAAATTCCCAATTTTGGCGAGACGTTTAAATGTGTTATTGGATGAAACGGATTCGCGACGAGTCAATTAATATTCCGGCGCTAAAAAGTGTTAAACACGGATAGCGTTTCTGTAATTGCAAGCAAATGAGGTACATAATCAACATACATTATAATCGAAACTGCGATATAATTGTGTAAATTGACCGTGGAAGGTGCCATACTCGCGCGTGGCACACACACAATTATCGAAACAAATATTAAATGATTTTATAAGAGCATTTGGAATATTCGCGCGCGGCCGGTTACAACGATAGCTGCACGTCGAATGACGACGGTGACGACGGTGGAAACACACATTAAAGCGCTCTCCTATCGCGAAATAACAAATACGAACCGAAATGAACAACGAAAAGCGAATGGAAGAAGGAGGGAAGATTTATATACAATATATATATTTAATACATTCGACGTTTCCAATTACTTCGCAAAATAAAATACGTAAAACGCGATAAAGAGTTAAGCAAATAAAATTCTTTTACTTAAATAATTAGCGCGGCGACGTGTCAAATTAATTAAATTTCGAAAAAAAATTCTTCCTTCGCGTTAAATATAAAAAAATAAAAAAAAATGCACGCTTGAATATAAAATCGGGGCGCGTGAACATTTGTCTGCGCTACATTTGTCTGTGCGAAAAATTTGCTTTCACTCGATGAAAAAAAATATTTTATACAATTTATTTATCTTTCATTCCGAATAATTCCCACACGCCAAAATTCATCGTCGCTGTACACACATCCCCATTGCGTACACGTTAAACCGCAATTATATCGTTACATGTACACGGTATTTTGTTTTTCTTTTTTTTTTTGGTGAAATTCACGAGGCGGTTTTGCGTTGTCAATGGGTGGTCGCGGAGCGATAGGACGGGATGAAAATCAAAGGGCGAAACCTCGTAAGGGCTTCCCTCTTCCTGGGCCGGACGAAGCCCAGGACTTTCTCTTTTCTTCTTCTTCTTCTTCTTCTTCTTCTTCCCGGGCACATAATTAGCCGACATCTATCAGCCCGGAGCTATCGGCTCTGTGTATCTAGAACCACTCGTCGTCGAGACAACGTTGCATACAGCATTTTGTGTTTTCTTACAGCGCGGAGTTATCTATCAGGAAAAATGTCCGTTACGTGCGCCTTTGTCGGTGTGCAAAACCTTCTCTTTTTCCGACTTCGAACGGCATCGCTCCGCGATGCAACGAGACAACGGCAAAAATTTTCGCCAAGGCTTTTCGCGCTCACAAGCGTTAAAATATTAATTTATGCGCGGGAATAACAAACGCGTCCAGATAGCGAGTGTATCAATTTCTCGAAATGTGCTGTGACATTCGTCGTTTGTATTGTGAAATAATATACGTGTTATCAAATATTCACCGCGCACTCGCTCGCGTATAACTTGACGAACTTGAATAACTAATAATAATAAATTCGCTTTAGAGTCTCATAAATTAAAAAAACTTGTCCGATACCTTTTCTTATGATAATCTTCGAATGGTTTTGCTTAAAAATGAAATAATTACTTGTAATTAAATAAGGCAACTTATTTCTTAATTCTTTGAAGTGTGAAACTGCTCTTACACAAGTGCAGAAAACGCTTTTCATATCGTGTCACGACGCAATTCGTGACGCAATCGTCGGGGGATTTAAAATTCTGACATTTCGTATATGTAATGATCTGATATATATCTCTCATTATATTATCGCTGCGCGTTTGATGCACATAATTGATAATGCACACTTTTAAAGGGAACGTGCTAATTGCAGAGATACAGTTCGGAAATATGCCGCTCAGGCAGGTGCATAGACAGACAGAGAGAGAGAGAGAGAGATCGCTCGCTTTTTTCTCGTCGAAAATTCCGCCACACGCGATTTTGACAAACAAAACCTCCGCGCCGGTGTGCACGCGCGCGCGTGAGCGAACTTCCGAAACTAATTATTTTGTCAGTTGCATTTCGACGAGTCCGACGAGCCAGAATCGACAGTTGAACGCTGGAGAGCCGATTTCTCATCCGTCAAACGATCCGTCCCTCGAAATATTGAATTCCCCGTTTACCGCGGAGCTTCGTTCCGCACGTTACGGATATTAATTTTCATCTATTGTCCACTATATCTCGACGTGTCTGAACGCGCCTGGAAACCTTGCCAATCATCGAATGTTGATATTACCAATATTATACGCGGATCTTCGTACAATACGGGCTACATAATTGTTGTCACGCTTTTGTTTCTATTAAAGCAACCAATATTTTATTCAAAGGACGTTCCTTTCGCGCAACGCACATAAAATTTCAAGAGAGTAAGAGCCATTCTACAATGAGTTGAAAATGTCCCGTCGCCAGTTGCGAAAGAGAGCATTTTAACAGCAGCACGTAAAATAATATTTTTCCCCTAGTAATCGCAACTAGCGACGGGACATTTTCAACTCATTGTAGAATGGCCCTAAGAACAATGTGCAATTTTATGTACATTAAAACGCGACAGTACGGATAGGTAAGTCTGCTTAATTCTTAACAGCGTCATTTGATCGTTCGGAAACGCGACATCGTTTCGATTATCCGTTTATCGAGGTATATAAACGACACGTTTCCCGAAGCAATTCGTCTTTGTCGGGGACACCTGCGTGTCGATTGTGGGCGAGGAGTCGTCGATCGAAAAGATACGTCGTTTAAGTCGCGCATACACACGCCACGCGAAATTTCTAAGAACGACGGGTAGAATCTTGAGATAATCTTGACACGGCACGAGCTATATATATTACATTAATTATCGGTAATGTATATGTACGTGCGTGAGAGCGTTCCGGCGCGCGCGCCGTTTCTATACCGCGAAAATCATTACCCCGTTTCTGCCAACTTATCAGATGGCATGCGATACAATACGTAATGAGAGCCTTGAAATCGACGGGCGATCGCACCTGCGGCCAATCATCCGCGAAAAGAAAACGGATACAGTTGCCGGTCGCCGCGCGGTCTTCTTTTTTCTTTTTAATCGCGAATTCACGATACTTAAAGAGACTACATTTTATTGCGCCGACGATATAAATTTATCGAAATTTATCGCGTGTCCGAAAAGAAGGAACATCTGCTGCTCGATACGTTAATCGAAACAGTTCGAAAAAATGTTTATTTCTAATACAAAATGCAAATCTCACACACAATCCCGTGTCACGTGATGCGGCAAATGCGAAAAATGATCGGAAATATCACGGTGAAACCGCGTACGTGCACGCGTCTGCAATTTTCGAAGGAGAACGACATTAGCGAAAAATATTAGTTAACCTAGAATCCGCGAAGATGATTATGCAAATTATATTTATTACGGCAATAACATTGTTGGTTATCTGGCAAATCGCGCGAGAGCACGCACATAGTTATCTCTCTCCGAACGCTTGTTCGCGACGCTTGACACATCCAATCGCACGAGGAGGAACACCTGCGGGCGAAAAAAAATGCCCGCGTGCAAAAATGCTCGCCCCGTTCAACATTCGCGCTGCCGGGCAGATCTGGCCACTAGCGACGAACACGAGGGCGAAATCTTAAAGGAAAGTGAAAGCCATTCCATTTATATTCAACGTGCGACTTCCGCGACCACGGTTAACGTTAATAATCGCGTGAGAAATTACGTGAATTCCGAGAGCACATATTATATAAACATTGAAGAAACAAGAGACAATCTTGTCTGTACTTGGCACACACTTTATCTGAAATACGAATATATGTTTTCTTTCTTACTTTGCAATTCTTGCGAATTCAATAACGTTGTCAAACTGCGTCGAATTTCTTTGGCAAGTCTGCGCGCAGACAAATTTTTTCGCAAAAAAATCTAACGCGAGACGAATACTCGTCGCGATTGCGTTCAATACACGAAATATTAAATGTAGAAATATTCTTCGAACATCGTTTAACACACATTGACGCTATAACAAAACGGCAAATTAAATGGCAATTAAGAGCCGAACGCGGGAGAGATTTATTTTGCAACGTACGCGCACACTTTGCGACACAGTGCGATTCGACGGAACAATAAAATAAATCTTTCGCTGTCTCTTAATTGCCTCTTTAATTCGTCTTTTTTGTACATCATAGAGAGTTACTCTTACTCGTGCTCTCTCGTCAATTTACTTTGACCTATTACTGCCTCTCCGCATGATGCGTGTTTCAACGACATGCGTCGTTTCCCTTCCCGATTCGAGATGATTATCGCGCTAACGAAAGCGACTTCGCGAGTCACTTCTCCCCCGGAGAAACGGCTCTTGGAGAAACGAAAAGCGACACCTGCGACTCGCAAAAATGCACGATGAAATTCACGCCCCGAGCGACGCCGGGGTCCATATTCGCGCGCGCGCTTTCGTATATGGCGCGCGAATGCCCCCGAACGATCCCTTTCGGTCCGCGAGCGTTTACCATAATTCATGTTAATTGTCCTCAGCACGCGCGCAGCTGTCCCAAATCCCACGCGCCGTGATTGCATTTCGCTGCGGGACAAACATTTCGAACAGTTTCGGAGTCTGTACTTAGGTGCGCGCGCGTCTGCCAACGGCGGCGCAAACGGGGCATTATATCGTCTCCGTTCGCGCGGGTAACCCCTTTTTCGTGTCCGGGGGGTAAACGTTATTTTTTTTTTTTTTTTTCACGCGCACTTCCCCAAAGATTCTCCTTGCGAATCTCTAATGGCGAATACGCACGCCGTGTGTGATTGCCGTTTTCACGAAAGCGATTAACGAGGCGAGAAAAAAAACTCAGACCGAGTTTAATTCCACAGGTGATAATTTCGAGAAATTCTTTCGAAATCGATAAGGCAGAAAATTTATTCTCGAGGAAGTATATCTGCGCGCGGACACATACACATTCCGAGATTTACGATTAGACGTGTAAAGCGAAAGATGTTGAAGTTCTGCAGTTAATTATTCGTTCGACGTGAAATCGTGCGCGCGAAGCTGCCATAAATCCCGGCGCTCTTCTCTCAGCAGTGCCATTATTTAATCTTACGGAGGGCGATAATAGACGCTCTTCGAAGAGCGCGATGAAATTTAATTGGTCGCTTGTACAATCGCTCTCTTTCTCTCAATAGCGAGTCCGTTTATGTGTCTGTATACGTTCGCACACACATCTATCGCTATGTATATTATTATATACATTCGTGTGTGTGTGTGTGTGTGTGTGTGATGCGGCGAGCGACACCGAGTCGATACGCAATTTTTACAGTTTATTGGCACACGGAATTTACATTGATATACGTCTGTTCGTCAGCGCAAAAGAGTCTCGACAGTACGTCCGATAAAACCGATGACTCTTAACGAGCGAAGGCGCGGCGAAAAAAAATCGGCAGCGCGACGATTTCATTATTTAATCCCACGGGGCGATAATGGCTGCCCTTCGCACCGAGAAAAAGGATCGTGAGCGGCTCGCGAAGCTTCTCTGACACAGAGGGGAGGGAGGCAAAGAGAACGGTGCCCGGGCATATCGGTAACACTAACTCGAGGGAGCCCCCACACACGAGAGAGCCGAGAGTCGGTTGCTCGTTTCCTCTTCACCACCGGGGTCGGCGGTGTTGGCCACGTGGCGGCGCGTGCCGCAAACTAAAAAAAAGACCCTTCGTGATCTCTGTCTCTCTCTCTCTCTTGAGAGAGTCCAAGTTCAGTCGCGGGACGAATATAATTAACCATCAGTTTTGGGTTTCTTCGGAGGAACAACACCCGTGGCGCACACTCGTGGCGTGAGCTATTCAAAAGAGGGCAGAATAGCGACTGGCCAAGGGAGTGAGCAAAGGAGAGAAAGAGTGAATGGGAGAAAAGGGATCAGCTTGGTCCAGAGAACGGAGAAGAGAGAAGAATCGGTAGGAGGGACACGAGCTTAGAAAGGCGGAATATATTTCACAGGTCGAAACAACGCGTAAACGAGGTCGGTGAAACGGGAGAAGAGAGCATCGTGCGATTCTATAACATTCCGGAAAACCGCGGAACAAAAATGCGCGTTTAGGGGAAGGAAGGAGTTGTGATACACACAGTCGAGCGTGTATGCAAATGATTACGTGGATTACTTAATCCTATTCCGTCTTTCACGAAGTAAAAATCATTTCAAGTATCGGCCCGTGTGATACGCATTGCAAATTTGTGTAATTTGCATAAACAAAGATTTATATATTTCTTTTAACTTCTAAGTTAAATAATTCGTCACTTTGCGGCGATACTTGAACATTCGCGATAATCGGACGGAATCAAACGATATTTTCGACGCGTAGAAACGGCTGGAGGAAACGGTTAAAGAAGCGATCTTGATTTAATTAGCAGAGTAATTGCAGGGTCGAATCTTTCAATATAGCTCAGGGGGACAAAAAAAAAAAAAAAAAAAAAAAAAATAATCCAATTTCGCCAAGGCGGTCGTTACAACGCTAATTGCGTATAATCTCAAACCCCAAAGCTATGTTCGTCGAACCGAGTAATAGTTGTGCGAAACCGACTCAAAAGGGTCTTGACGATCATATTGGTATTGCAGATCATATTACCGAGAAACCGCGCGATAAATTTCAGATTTGTTTTTCTCCACAGCCGCGAATATAGTTACATCATATTTTTATACATTAAAGACAATTTTTTTCTTTGCAAGAAACTGATAATAATCAACGATCTTCACATCGTTTTCACTGGGAGCGGGGGGGGAGCGTCGTAGTTTCCGATAATACGTCCGATTAATTAATCAAAAGCACAGGGTTCGCTGATTAGAGGAGATACGTTGTCGAGTCCACTTCTGGCCTCAAATCGGCGAAGAAAGCACTCGAATCGAACGGCTCTTGGCACGCGTTCGGTAGCGCCGTCCAATAAACAAAACAGGGGTGCTCTCTAGTGCTCTTCGCTTAGCAAACACACAACGCACCGGCCGAATGCGTTGGCCACGTGCTAAGCTAAAATCATGATACTGTAAGCGCTTTACTTTTGTTACAAGGCGACCCTAATCGAAAACCATCATGCATCGAGTGCACATCAACAGAATCGTTGTTACAAGAGATGACTCTAGTGCGAATTGCGTATATTTAAATGAGCTCTCGCGTCTGAAGATCGAAAGTTGTTTGATTAAAACTTTTTAAACGCCAATTCTTACAATCTGTCAATAATTTTGAAAGTTCAAAGAAAGTGTGTACACAAGACGATCTAAATTCGAACTCTCGTTTCTGGCTTCCGAGTGTGTTCGCCAGGCGCGCCGAAGGCGGCGGCCGCTGGAGCCGAGGCCCCCGGGGCACCGCGCGGGTCCCAAAAATAACCAATAAGTGCCCAATAAAAGCGGGACCGTTAAACGACCGGAGTTACTCGCGAGTAAAAGAGCTACCGGTTAATTACAGGTCTAACCCCGCGCTCGTATAGCCCCGGCGAGCGGAGCGAGAGAGGGCTTTAATAGATCCGTCTTTCGGCGCGCTCGCGCCTTCGCAATCTGCGCGCGCGGCCCTCCCCTCCCCCCCCCCGCACGTGCAATTTTCAACGACGATTAAACGCGAACGCACGAATTACAAAGTTGCATGCGCGCGCCGCCGTCGAATGTGTAATTAAGTAAAGGGCCCGTGTTACGTGGCGAAATACGATCCGACCGCTTTTTTCTCTCGCGCGGACGATATCCCGAGGATGAAACGCGATCTTTTTCTGTCCGCTTTTTTGTGTATCGCGGTGTTTTCAAAAGTACTTGCCGCGTATCGCATTTTTCGGTTTCCGTAATTTAAAGTTTGTATTTTTGCGCTAAAAAGATCGGATAA